>JAECUM010025057.1:0-55370 GCA_016617855.1 Megalonaias nervosa | reverse complement strand
AGAATCAGATAATAATAATATTTATTTTATTCTGATAATTATTCAGATTCTGATTTATTCTGACAATAATATTTATTCAGAACCAGATAATAATAATATTTATTTTATTCAGATTATAATATTTATTCAGAATCAGATTATAATAATAATATTTATTTTATTCAGATTATAATATTTATTCAGAATCAGATAATAATATTTTATTCAGAATCAGATTATAATAATATTTGATCAGAATCCGATTATAATAATATTTATCCAGAATCAGATTATAACATTTACTTAGAATCAGATTATAATGATATTTATTTTTATTCTGATGAAAATATTTACTCAGAATCTGATCATGTTTATTCTGAATAATATTTATTTTTATTCTGATAATAATATTTATTCAGAATCAGATTATATTTATTCCGATAATAATATTTACTCAGAATGAGATTATAATAATATTTATTCAGAATCAGATTATAATAATATTTATTTTTATTCTGATAATAATATTTATTCATAATCAGATAATAATAATAATATTTATTCAGAATCAGATTATAATATTTACTCAAAATCAGATTAAGAATTATTTTTATTATAATAATAATATTTACTCAGAATCAGATTAATATTTATTCTGAATCAGATTATATTTATTCAGAATCAGATTAATATTTATTTTTATTTTGATAATAATATTTACTCAGAATACGATTTACTCTGAATCAGATTTAGATAATTTATTTGAAAGATTTTTTTTGTTTGACAAAATACTGATCCTGGTGTTCTGTGATCTAACAGACAAATTTAAATATAGTTATTCTCCTCTTAAATCCAACAAGTGTCCAGTTTGATCGGTCAGTTTGAAATGCATCCTTGATAATAGCGGATTATGACATCGCAGATAAACAGGGTTAATCGGTTCTGATGCAATTAAATGTCCTGGGCCTGAATTGATTTTTCAAAGGTCTACTTGATAGCTACCATCAATTACATCAAAAAGGAGATTAACCGCGATCGTCGATGTGATATTTACAATACCTGGTGAAATATGGCGGCCTCCACCGTATGGATCGTTGTTGTGTTTGAGAATACTGCTGGTGGGTTTATTTTTCTCCATGCTTCAACAATTTTAGAATAGTATCCATCGATAATATCGTTGACTTCGACAACATCTCTGTAAAATTTGAATTTTTGTAAATCAGCCTCAGATACTGCCATTACCTTTAAAAACTCTTGTTTGATTGAGTGCTCGATACCATCATTGGTATAATCATTGGTAAATGTATCTGATGAATTATTAACAGACTGTACAAGTCTGGTGTTGAAAAAGTTAAGATCCTCTTTGATTTTATTTACATGCGCTATCTGTGAAATAATTTCCTCACGAAGTTTCTCATTGGGATACTCTGTTGCGTACTTGGCACATTTTTTGCGTAGCTCATCTAGACTTGCATTATAATGGACAACAATATCATGAAATGCACTTTATGCAATGTGAAAACGAAATAACATACAACCGGATGATGTTCTAAATCCCCACCAGTTTAATTCTGCGGTTCCATCTTCATTAAATTCAGCACCAGGTTTAAGCGTCAAACCCTCGCTTACATACTCAAACAGTTCGTTATATCTAATAGAGCTTATTACAAAATAATTTTTTCGTCTGAAGTATAGTCACCGCATTGAGGTTCTGACAGCACTTGATAAATTGGTGGTGTTTCAGGCCATCCTAATACGGTCCTAATCGATGATTGATAAATATCAATGGCATAGTCAAGATAATTTATTTCAATCGCCGCTGATAAAGTCGGTTCATTAACAGTAATTGCTATCTTGGATTCTTTTCCTGTAATAGATTTAATTCTGCGTTGGAATTCATCGTTGAATTGTTCTATTTGATAACAGCCTGTTGGTATAATCAAGACTTGCCAATCTGGTGTTCCATCAGGTTTATTTTTATTTGTGAATACAAGCGAATTACTTGCTTACAACCCACCGAATAGCTACCTTTTATGCGATGATATTAAAAATACCAGCAATTGATGTTGCAGCTGAAATACAAATTGTTACAACTGCCGGCGACGTCATTGTTATTGTTGATAGCAAAACGCCGGTTCCAGCGATAACAGCGGACGCCGAATACACAATTATGTCAAATACAGCTACACGTCTGCGATAGTTTTTTACTTTTACTCTATAATCGTCAATGATATTTTTCAGTTAGGTTTACCCCTCACATACTTGATTGTATCTGTAATGTTGAACGTCGATTGGGTTTTGATTCATTATATTTTAAGTAGGTGGTAGTTTAGCGACTAATTCAAGACACCAATAGTACAACAAGCCTAAGTCTTTTTTCTTCCGGTTTCACCACAAATGTTTCCTCATCGTTTTGCTCCACTACTAATAACACTGATCCCCTGACAGAGTCAGGAGATCCACATGACGGAGTCAGGAGTGGATAACGCCGTGAAATTGTGGTAGATATTGTAAATGTTGTAGCGCCGAGTACTGAGAATCTGTATATGCCGGTAACCTCAGGGCGATGTTTAATGGATTTATTGAGTGGTGTCCATAATGCTGATCCAGACGCTGCTGCATGTACTACACTGTCGGTAATTTGTTTATGTCAACGAGTTTAATATCCATAACCGCTGGAGCAGCAGAGAGGGTGAACCCTACAACTTTGTAGAGACCTTATTTTTGAAAATTAAGGGTTCCCTGAAAAAAAAAGAAGTTTTTGCTTTAATAATGAAAACTTCTTTAATTGACCAGATTTTTTCACAATCTAGTCACGTGCGTATGTCATTCACCCTCTCTGCTGCTATAAATTAAACAGCCATATAAATATTATCAATAATGAGTATTGGAGAACCACACTCAGCTAAATTAGCTCGAGAGCGACTAGAGGCAATTAAAAAATATCTACCCGTTCGTGATTCTGTTAAGCAACAACTACAATCATGTCAGGAATCTCAAGTGGAATTTACAGAAGGTACAGAAAAATTATTTAAGCCGATTGTCGAACCAACGAAGAAAATTGTTACAGCAACTGAGGCAACACAAAGAGCTCTTGCAACATTGCCTGCTGATATTGCTGGCCGTATTCAAGCAGCTCAACCACAACCACAAGCACCACAACCAGCGCCTAAAAGACCAAGAACTAATATAAAAGATAAATTCACGCCTGAAGGTATTGCTGCTATCAGGGACCCAATCCAATTATTTGATATTGCCGCGTTTGGATATTATGAAAGAAAAAAATATGTAAAACCAGAATATCTTAAATCATTAAGCTCTGCCAATTGGATCAGAGATATATATCGCGTCGCTACTGGTATTCCAGAAATCAGATCTAATGAAGATATTATAGATTTTAATAAATTTGATGACGCTGTACATAAACATATAAAAGAAACTGAACAAGGTAAACGATTATTACCACCACCACAATTTGAATTACCACCACCACAACAATTTGAATTACCATCACCGCAACAACCACTATCACAACTACAACAACCACTACAACAACAAGAGCTACAACAACAACCACTACAGCAACAACAACAAAAACGAAAAAAAAGAACGATCAAAGAATCATTTCGTCGTCTTCTAAGATCACCAAAAGTATCACCGAAACCATTTAAACAATCATTTCGTGATTACGCAGAATTACCACCATCACCACAAATCAGATTACCGTCATCACAACAACCAGTTGAAGAGAAAGAAGAAGAATTTCAAGACGATCCTGGCGCAACTGGAAGTGGTCTAGGAAGTAGTCTTATTACTTGCCCCAATAACGTTCTTGCTGATGTCGATCGATTAGAAATTCTCATCGGAGGAAAACGAGCTGGTAATAATTCCCCAGAAATCATTAATGAAGTAGCTGATATTTGCAAACGATTATTTAGTGGCGGCATCATGGATATTAATGTATATCGATCTCTTATTAATGAAATCGCCGACGATTATTACAGTGACTAAGTATGTAATTAGTGATAAAATCACTTAATAATAAAATGATCATACACAATACTCGTGGACCTACCATGGTCAGGGTAATAAACTCTCGATTACCGGTATACAAAACGATCTACGGAGATGGATTAGGTGATGTTATTCAGGGTCTGTTTAGAAGGATAGCCCCAAAAGCAATACCGATTGCAAAGCAACTAGGAATGAAAGCTATTGATGTTGTTCGTGAAAAAGGTATAGGCGCTGTTGGTAATCTCGCTAGCAAAGCATTCTCAGCAATTAAAGATAGACTATCACGATTAATACGCAGACCGACTCGACCTGTGAAATTACCTAGCACCGAAGTGATGCCCGCAAGTGTAAGTAAAATAATAAATCAAGCAGCTAATCAAAAACTAGCGGAGTTGGCTGATATCCCGATGTCGGAAAAGGAAAAAAAATATAACCGCTAGTCTGATAGCAGGAAGTGGTCTTCGAGTTAGACGAAGACGATAATAATAAAGATGTTTAAGTGCATATCTGACCCCGCGTTTGACATGGACGCACCAGTTCTCAAAGATGAGTCTGTGCGCGATTATCAGTATTATTCTTACGACGCACGAATTCCAGATCAGCGTGGACGAATCGAACTACAGGTTCAAGATACAAGTAGATATTTCCTACCCGCTGAAGCATTTATTGAATTTGAAGGTGAAATTATAAGGACAAATGATGTCGAATACGTCGCTGATATTAGGATTGGTTTGTTAATAATGGTATTATGGCGTTATTTGACAGCGCTACGTACATGATTGATGGAAAAAATATTGAATCAATCCAGAAAGACGTTGATGTTGCTACAACAATACTAGGCCTTGCAAGATACAGCGACGATTATTCAAGATCAGCTGGTCCATCAATGATGTTTGTCAAGGATACTTCTGACCACCCTGACAGTAGAAATCAGGTTTTTCGACAGCCAAATGATCGAGCTGTTCCTCCTGTTGCTTCTAATGCTATTGAAGATTTACCTTTTTCAAATCCAGAATTTAACTTAGGATTTGCAGCACGTAGATCAATGTTAAAAGGTGATAGGAGAAGATTTTCATGTGCAATTCCACTGTCACATATCTTTGGATTCTGTAGAAATGTCAGAAAAGCCATTTTCGGAGCCAAACACACAGTTGTACTTGTACGAAAAGGCGATGATAATGAT
This sequence comes from Megalonaias nervosa, assembly GCA_016617855.1. Taxonomy (NCBI): domain Eukaryota; kingdom Metazoa; phylum Mollusca; class Bivalvia; order Unionida; family Unionidae; genus Megalonaias; species Megalonaias nervosa. Next base: position 50,194 of record JAECUM010025057.1, on the reverse strand, counting down.
GCATTATGGAGACCTATTGGTGATCCTGGTAAAGTAGTACTAACAAAACTTTCCCTGTGGATGCCAGTAATGACTCCGTCAATATCCGAAGATGACCGGTTGTTATCTTTTATGAGTCAAGGCGGTAAATCAACGTTGTCATGGTTAACAATGACCACAGATGCTGTTCAGAGTGCAATTGATGGTTTATTTACATGGCAGATAGCTTCTCAGCAAGGTGTTTCTGCACCACGACACATATTTATTGCGTTTCAAAATATTGCACGAGTAAACTCGCAAACACATAGTCACATGATATTTGACCAACTCGGCGTTTCTGAGGTTTCATTGAGGATTAATGGACATCAAGAACCATCCGAGGATATATTACTGAATTTCGATCAAAATCATGTAGCACGTGTATATCATCGTCTTATGTCGTTCATGGGGCGTGATCAAAACATTGATACTGGTTTACAAATATCGCAGTTAGATTTTACATCGCTGTATCCGATTTATTACTTTTCTCTAGAACATTTAGATTTAACCAGACAATCAGTAGTTGATATACACTTCAGAGCTCGTGTAACATTACCAATAGCACCAGCACCATTAATTCCTAATTACAGAGCAATTGCTGTTATACTCAGCGATAAATCGATGTTACTCGAAGGTGTTGGTGGACGAATGAGAGTTATTGATGCTCCAGTAGAAAATATGTAAAATATTTTCTAAACATGTAATTAGATCGTTCATAATAATTATAAATGTCATATCATCACGTTAGTGTGAGTCTGACTCCTGGTCAGATTAAAAGGCTGCAATCAGCATCAAAAAATAATTGTGGAATAAAAATATCGCTAAAGCGAGAACAAATGACCGGTGCAAATAAACTATCGTTGACCGAACGTCAGTTGAAAAACTTCAACGACGCTAAAAAATCAAATAAAGGCGTTAAACTTAATCTTTCTGCGGGTGCCATCAAAGATATTGCTAAAACGGGTGGTATATTTCCACTTCTCGCAGCAATACCAGCATTAATAGCAGCTGCAGCACCAGCTGTTGCAAAGGCAGCTGCGCTAGGTGCTGTTGGAACAGCTGCTGGAATGGCGTTAAAGAAAGCAACCGGAAAAGGAATCAAAAAAAAAGGAAAGGGTCTAAGATTGCCAGGGACTCCACACTGGTACGGAAAGGGTTTAAGATTACCAGGGACTCCACACTGGTACGGAAAGGGTTTAAGATTACCAGGGACTCCACACTGGTACGGAAAAGGCCTAAGATTACCAGGGACAGTTTACTAATAACACCCATGTCCAATTTTGATTTACTTAATGCTGCTAAGCAATTAAAAATAAAAAAATTTCAGAGGTGTTTTTATGCGCGATCAACTACCTACCGTTGCAATGCAACATGAAACCGGTATCATTAATCTCGATAAAAACTCTGGTCCTGGCACGCACTGGGTAGGATATGCAATTGATCCACGTGGAATTATTTATTTCGATTCGTATGGATTAGCACCACCGAAAGAATTTCTTCATTACGTTAGCAATAATACTGTTCCAATCTGGTATTCAACGCTACCGACACAAAAAATAACTGATCCTCCAATATGGGGTCGTGAAACCCTCGCTATGCTTGATGCTGTATCAAAATCAACAGCTCCGCCTCATAAAGTCGTACACGCGTTCACTACACTACGTCATAATACTTAAACTGATATCAGTAAATATAATGGTAGATATTTACGGAAGATCCTCAGGTAAAACTCAGAAGTTCGATTTATCTAAATATGCAACCATTGATCAGCTCAGAAATGAAATCGATGATTTATTAAATATAACGAGTGTGGATCAAAATGAAGTCGTCGTTTTTCAGGACAAACAAGGACGATTAAAAACGAGTAACATACAACTACTAGATGTTCTTGTACGAATTCCCAACGCGGTTGTTAATAATGTCGTTACTTTCACTGATCATGGTAAAATACAGGACTCCGGTAAGTCGGTTAACGATTATGTTAAGAAAACTGGTGATGTATTTACCGGTGATGTTATTATGTCAGGAAGAAAAATTACGTATCTTGGAGATCCAATCGCAGATACAGACGCAGCAACAAAAAAATACGTCGATGATCAAGAATCCAAATACGTGTCAGTGCGCGGTGGTATAATGCGTGCATTTCTCGACATGAATAATAATGGTATTAATAATCTCAGAACACCAGAAACAGATTTTGACGCTGCAACGAAGAAATATGTCGACGATAGGGAAATTCCAATAACGACTTCGTTAACGACAATTAATGATGGAATTGCTTCATTTAGAACTGAATATTTTAATCACGTACAAACATTTCTAAATTTTCGTAGAAATGTACACAGATCTATTAATGACTTTTTTGGAACTCCATCAAATGTTATTATTAATCTCGCTGACATTAACGCAAGACTCAACGATATCATTAGTGGTATTCCTAATATTATTCAAAAAACTAATCTCGTTAAAATTCCTCACAAGCAGATCATTAATATCGTGTACACAGTCGCATCAGGAAAGGCAACATGGTCGCAGGAAAATAACACTTTTAAACACACTGCAGAGGTTACTGGTGTATACAGATTATCTGTATTTAGTAGTGCAAAATTCAGTATATTTACCACATTTCCATGGCGTCATTCAACCGATGATTTTTCTGGAATTGTGTCTATAGTGTTAAATAAAGATACTGAAGAAACATTTATGCTAATAGCGAATGATAAAAAATTAACCGCAGCGACTTATTGGTGGTGTATTGAGTTTGTAGCCGAAATTCCCGAATTAGTTACCTAGATAAGTATAATGAATCAAGAATCATTTATCGACGTTCAACGTCACAGATACGCTCAAGTATGTGAGTGTCAAACTAAACTAAAAAATATCATCGACGATTACACGATAAAGGTAAAAAATATCGTCGTCGTATGGTTGTTATTGATATAATGGTATACTCGGTTTCTGCTGTTATTGCTGGAAGTGGATTATTATTATCAACGATAACGATGACAGCGCCTGCAGTTGTAACGATTATAGTTTCAACGGCAACAACATGTGCAGGTATTTTCAGTATTATCGCTAAGAAAATATCTACGTATACGAATAATAAACTAAACGAGTATATAATGAAATTACACACAGCAACAGCCGCATACACTAAATTATGCTCGTATATTTCAGCGTATCTCGGTGATGGTAAAATATCCGATGAGGAGTTCGTAACGATAATGAAAACCTACGATGAAGCGTTCATAGTGGAACGCGATGCGTTCTCTAGTGATAATAACGGAAAGATGGAGAATTAAATAATAACGATAATAATAATGTCATCGTTAGAATTACTTCAGCAGATCGTAGCTAATACAACGCCGTCAAAACTACTATGATATCATTAAGTTCAACCAATCCTGAATTTAGCGTTAATTTTCCGACTGCAATTCCAGCAAAGGAAATAGCATTAGCGCAATTACGAGTTTATTATAGTTGGCCTAATATTAGATCAAAACCGTTTGGTGGACAACAACCAAATAATTCACTGGCATTTGCGAATAAGAATAAACCGGATGGAACACCTGACTGGCAGGTTGTTGGAATTTCAACGGGCAGTTATCAAATAGAACAGATTAATGATGAGTTCCAACGCAGAATTAAATCTATCACGGGAAAAGAATCTAAAATAGCAATTACTGTTTATGAACCAACACTATCAGCGGCGATTGAAATAAATTCTCCTGATTATCTCGTAGATATTTATCAAAGTTCGATCAGATCAGTGTTAGGATGGCCTGATGTCGCACCTGTTTATAATGGAGTTTCAGAACCAAAACTAGAAGAATTTAAAACGAGTGAAGAAAAATTCATTAAAAATCCAGAATATCGAGAAGAATATCCATGGATTCGTATAGTATTTGAATTTGATCCAAACGACGATATATACTACTTTACCGATTTTGATGGTAAAAGGATCCCCTATATAAGTAGATCAACATTTAATGCTATCGTTACAGAGAGAGGGAGGCAACGAGATATTGTTGATGTAGAATTTATTAAAGAATTTTTAGATACTCTCAAGCCTGAATACGATAAAACGTTTAATGATTTAAGAAATTTACTTATTTCATTATCTCAACATTATGATCATAATGTCAAGCAGCAAATAATCGAGTCAATAAAACATTTAAATAGGATCTTATTCGATTTATACATCGCCAATCGAAGTATTATAAACATTGCGACTGATATTAGTAGAATTAGTTACACAAATCCAAAAATGAAGCAAGTATTTCTTGATCATTATAAAATAACAGAAAAAGATTTACAAATATTTGTTATACCAGATTTAAATAACGCTGAAATGAAGAAATCATTAAATGATCTTATTGAAGAATATTATCCGGGAGTAATTGAATCGTGGAGAAAAATAGCCCCACCACCGGCTATATTAAAACACAATAACAACCCCTTTGGTGCCGGTAGACATATATCACCGGGCATTGTAAACATAACAACAACAATTGCAGTCAATCTGGTATGTGATGTTATTGAAGGTAGCTATCAGATAGATCTTTCTAAATCTAGCCACCGCAGTGGCACTGCGGAGCAAGGGTACATATTATTCAGTTTTAGCCCGATTGTTCCACCAGGCTGGTTAATTGTGGTAGAACCAATTAATCCCGTTTACCTGCGAGTTCATAATCCATTTCTGACAAGAATAAATTTCAAACTTACAGACCAAAATAATAGAATTCTGGACACGAGGAACGAATCTCTTAATATAAACCTATATGTACGCTCATAGAACGTCTGATTATTTAATCAGGGGGATATAATCTGATGAGTAAATACATAATCAATTTTATATGATTAAAGCAATTGTATATATAATAAAGCGAGATAACTCGGCTATCTCTCTGCAGTAAATTGAACGATTATTTCCCTTACTACGTTACCTGTACAAACCCAGTTGTATGTACGTGTATAGCGTATATTAGTCCGTCTGTCTGTTACCTTAACGAACTATAACTTTATGCGTGCAAAATTATTTTATGAATTTTGAAAAACTGAAGTACAATTCTACATTCTATTAGTAATACAAGTTCTGTGAGACAGTGTAAATATTATATATATATACTTAAATTTAACTATATCATTGATAAGAGAACGATAGCCGAAATGGTAAGACGGTTTGACGTAGATCGAAGCTCTACAGACTCGCGTGTTCGAGTCTCCAAAAATGCTACAGATATTATCTTGCATTTGCGACTGATGCTTATTTAATTGGGGGAACCCGGAGAATTTCCTCGATATCCACAACAGACAAAATACACTCTCCTATCATACACCCTTGAGGGGTGTACGTTTTACACTCCAGGGGTTTTGTATGGGGGGAGAGTGTACAAAATCTGTTGGACGTAGACAAGATTCCCCCGTCATCACCATTTGTATATATTTCATGTTCATATATCATTAGGATAAGTTTATGTTTGTGCCGTCCAAAATCATAAACCATCTGTATATATTCATAACCATACAATCATTAGGATAAGTTTATGTTTGTGCAGTTCAAAATCAAAATCATAAACCATCTGTATATATTTCATAAAACCATATATCACAAACAAAACAGCTCCCTGACAAAACAAAAAAAGAAAGTCATGGGAGCTAATATTTTTTTATATTAAATATATATATATATATATAATGAACCAAGAAAATAGTAATGATATTATTTCTGCTATTAAAAAACCAAAACATAACGGAATAAAAATATCTGATAATCTCGACCCTCAGAAAATCATGTGCGATTTTGAATTACTGCAACAAAGAAAATTTGATAATAAATATACACTATCTTCAAACTACAGATTCATAAAATTAATTTATCAATCTATGCTTGAATCACTAGCCATGGTAAACGACAATCAAATAAAGCTATTTGCACCTCTTGCACGTTCTATCGAAAATATTAAATCCGAACTGTCTCACGAGTACGAAAGAAAAAAGATTGTGGATAATCGTGTAATGCAATTAAGAAAGATTATGCTATCTGATTCTCTCAATGCTGAGAGCGATGAAGGTGAACCCATGACAGAGTCAGTGACTGTAATTATGGCTAAACAAAATCCTTGGGAAAATTAACAGAGTCGAACTATTTGTTTTTGTAAGAAGACAAAATTAGACATATTCAAATACTATCCGCTGATTATATATTTTTGAAAGGGCAGATTTTTGTATATTTTCTGCGACACGTTGTACCGATCGTGATACTATGTCAAAATATTTGGCAGCAGAATTAATTGATTCAAAACTAATTTCTTCCCCAGTCTCTGTATTCACTGATTTAATAGCTCTCTTTCTGTATAATTTACACCTTCCTGTGTTTCCGGATTTACAATTTTGACTCTGTGTAGCAACTCGTAAATTAGAAATCGAATTATCGAGCTTATTGCCGTTGATGTGATCCACCACATACCCATCCTTGATTATTCCAAAAAAACACTCGTATGTAAATATATGAGATAAATAATTTTTTTTCTTGTCATTAACAGTAAATATAAGATAACCAGTATTAATAATACTACCGACTGGTTTTTTCAATCTACAGTGTCTGATTACACCATCTCGGGATGCTTCATAATTTTTTATTATAGGATGTGACACAAACTCATTTTGCTCCATTATATATATAATATTATTTGACTAAATCATTATTTTGAAATCTAACCAGATAATCTTCTTCTGTCTTTATGGGAGATTTACCTGATAATGTATTATTTTTTTTGTCATAATATCGTTTTAGTTCTCTATATTTTTTTCCGCCACATTTTAGACACAATTGAGTTTTTCCTCTTACTCCAACACCGCATTTCACACACGGTATTGGTCCTGTACTTCCATTTTTGATACTCTGTGCATGATTTCCGCAGTATTTGTTCACGCATGATTTATTACAAATAGAAGTATACCCAATTTTGAGCCAAGCACATTTGTTTTGTGTTTCAATCATTATATATATATAATAAAATTTTAATTTAAATATTTGTTTTAATTATATGGAGGAATTATCCGTTATTGAACCTTCCCCTACTAGATTTGACCTTGACAGATTATCAGAATATAAACTTAGTACTTCGATGCAGGATCTGGCATTAATGGTAATCGAACGCATTCGTGAAGCAAAAAAGGAATTTCGTGACGATGGTGCAGTTCATGCATGGTCAACATTCAGAGTTGGAAATGTTACTAATATGATGAATGACAAACGAGGAAAAGTAATTATTAATCACCTTGATAATCAAAAATATTTTATTTTAATAAAATTTATTGTAAATACAGAAGAAGATATTTGATTATTCGTGATAAGCGTGATCCAGTCCGTGTGCAGCCCGGGGGTAATATTGTTCTTTTAAGTAATAAATCTAAGCCCGGAATACTACTGGCATTGATAAACCCTATTATATACAGAGTTATCCAGCAACTGCAGTTGTCTATGGAATATTTCCGCTGAATGATAAACCTAATATTACAGATCTCAAACCGATGAAAATATCGAGAATAAACTGCGTAGCTGAACGAGTTACAGAACATTTTACAAATGCGATACGTGGTAATGGTTTAACTGATTTAAGACATAAAAAAATAAACAAATGGGCAGAGTCCGTTAAAGATGCTGGTGCATCTATTAAGGATGTTGCTGACTAGAAAAGTTATTAAGATTTCCAATAACAGTAAAAACACTAACCGGAGAGATATTATACGAACCAAAATATATAAAAAACGGAAACCCTATAACAATCGTTGATCATAATGCACATGCATGGACTAATGCTGTAACGATATTTCCACGAGATAGAAAAGTTAAATTTTATAACGGTGACATTTTTGATTTTATTAAAAATATAAGTAAAAACGACCCTGTGTCTGTTTGGTTATTTCAGAGTTCAGAATATAATCATTACGATCAGTTTGTACGGCCTAACGGTGATATTTATCGTACAGAATCTCTCCATGAAGAAATGGAACATCTTGCATTGAAATATACCTCCGATGATGTCATAGTTGGACAATTACTGAATAATTGTTTTACCGTACCATCTGTAGCGGCTCATTTCGCTCAGGAGAAAAATTCATGGAAAACGACACGATCAGAATTCCTTGAAGATGTCAAGAAAAGCTGTATAGAATATGGTCACGGTGGGTTATGGAACACCAAATATAACCATAGTGATGTTATCTCAGTTGATATGGTAGCGTGTTATCCTGGGAGTTTTCTTGGATATGGAGTATGTTCTGAGTACTTTAAGAGATTCGGACATCCTACACATGACATGACCAGGGTTGCGATAAACGGACCCCTTCCCATGGAAGGACCAGATGTTGACTTAACCGGATTTGCTCATGTAGAATTATTCGAATTTGCAGAAAATCTCCATCCGATTACTTATGCTTGGTTTGGAAGACATTTTTCAGAAAAATATTGGGTTCCGATAGTACTATTGCGATATATGCTTGATGCTGGATTTTTTAATATCGTTGAGAGTAACTGAAGCAATTATATCGTATAGTTCACAGAAGCAAGTTTGGTTACCAGAACCGAACAGATTTAATATCGATGATACCAGAAAAGAATTCCCTGATATTGATGAAGATCATATTATTAAAATAAATAAATGCAGGAATGAACATGATGAAAAATTTGCAAAGGATCTCGGTAGAAAGATAATCGGTAAATTTACTCAAGGTGGTTCATACGATTATAAACGACATTGTACAAGATTGATTATGGACGATGCTGAACTAGATTTTATAATCGCTGATACAACTGAGAAAAAATACGTTTATAAACAGATGTAATGCTTATTTATCAGATGGAACGAAACTAGGTACCATTGTGAGCTACCTTGATGGCGACTCACCACAATTTACTCATTTAAGATCTTCGATGTTCGCTTATGTTTCGATAAACCTACTATCGATGATAAATAAATTTCCTCATCACGCTGTCAGAGTCGCTACGGATTCATTTTATGTACATAAAAAATATAAAGATTTATTAAAACTCGGTAATGGTGAATGGGGAACATGGAGAATAAAACAAGAAAATATATTTAGTTATTCTGAATCTGCAGATGTTGAAATTGCGGAGACATATTACAGAAATAATAATCAAACATCAAAGTCATCTGCACCATCTCTGTATGATCCAGTATCTAGACATAAAAGCGTTTATCTTAATGGGTGTGGTGGTTCAGGTAAAACAACTCGTGTAATTAATTTATTTATAAATAATAGTTCAGATATAATTGTTTTGACACCGACGCACAAACTTGCTAGAGAAATAAAGCAACGAGGAGTAAAATCGTGTACATATCACAGTTTCTTTAGATGGTGTGGAGACACATGGACTCCATCGCGGATGGGTGAGAAATATATACATAAATATATTATATGGGACGAGATATGCACAGTGTCGTTAGAAACACTAAAAACATTTCTTGATTGGTTATTAACAAAGAATACTGCTGTGATTATGTGCGGCGATCATGGTCAACCACCACCTTTTGTTGGAGAGTCTCCACATGAATGGCTAAAGAATAACGTAAATTATTATGAAGAAATACATGATGACCATAGAGCTATCGATGAACCGCTAAAAGAATTTAAAAAATTAATCAGACTTCAACCAGACAGAGTACAATGTGAGATAATGCGAGGAGTAATTCCAGAGACTTCTATAAATGAATTTTGGACTTCATGGAATCCCGCTGATTTAATAGTCGTGAGTAGAAAGATAGTTCGTGATGAACTACAGAATAAATTATTTTTGTTACATAAAGAAAAATTTTCAGATCTACCTGTACCTTTGTGTTATCGCCCAGCAGATACTCGACGACAGAATATTGAAGTTGAAATACCAGGTGGAGACATTGAAAATGTCCGGGTACATAATCTTGTATTGAATGACATTATTTTAGTCGATATTAATGTCGTTGAGAATGCGCTGAGTATGAATAAATCACCGTGGGTATTAGGATACGCTATAACGATTCATTCGTCACAAGGATTAACTATAACTGATACTAAAATCTGGATTGTAGATGATCGTATCGAATGGTCAAACTTAGTCTATCTTGCAGTATCTCGTGTTAGAAGAATAACTCAACTACATAGGGTTATTATGAATTTTATAGAAAATAATGATCAAACTATTAATAATGACGTAATAAGAAAAAAACTATCTGGTTATAAGCAGTGTGACAAAAAAAATAATCGTGATTTTGATATTGATGTTGAATTTATTATAACACTAAAGCAACTACAAAATAATCATTGCACAAGTTGCAACTGTAATATGTCATGGCAGTGTTCGAATCCAAGACAATTTACCGTAGACAGAATTAATAGTGATCTCGGTCATACACGTGAAAATGTAATGCTGACTTGTCTTGAGTGTAATCGACGTCGAGGTTCTGGACGTTTACAAAATTGAGCTTGGTGGTAATTGCGTATCCTCAGGAATTACTTGTAATTGTTCACGTACAAATCCACGTTGAGGGGCAGTAGAATCTAATCTGTATATTGGAGGTCTACCAGTGGATCTAACCACGCTAGAAATTTTATGTGTAGTCACGCTCCAGATAGGATCGGTTGCTCTTTTTTACCACCTTCAAGTTCGCCGGGTTCATATAAATATCTAACTGTAACATTACCTAACACTGGTTGAGAGAAAGATTCATGTCGGCCGTAGCCATTGCGTATGTATTTTTTTTTGATCGCATTAGAAGGTTTCATGGAAGTTGTACGAGTAATTTCATTATTCAACGCAGCTATCACACTCGGTAATCTCGCAACCCATTCACGAGATCTATCTTTGAAGTCAGTAGATATTTCCTTTGCGTATTGGTATCCGAATAACCGCTCAGCAAGTGTTCTATTAAATCGTTCAACGATTGCCTGATCACGATGAATTTCAGTATATCCTCGTCTGATTTTAACATTATGTTTCTTCATCAACGATGATACTACTCCAAGAAATTCTTTACCGGGATCAACTTGTAGTAGTTTTGGCCATCGTAGACCACCACGTTGATAAATACGTTCAAACGCAGATGCAACTTCGGATGCTGTTTTCGTTGATAATGGCTCCGCTTCTTTATATCTACTAGCAACGTCAACGACAGTCAATGCGTATTTGTACGTGCGTGTTTTTCGTCCACGTGTTTTAATGGTATCGTGTGGTAAAAACAGTATATCCGCTTGATGAACTTCATTAGGGACACTAACATCAAAATGCGCGTAATGAATTTTTTTAGGTGGACTTAGGAAGATTTGCCATATTGCCTGTCGTGCTAACCATGATGCAGCGACATCACGTGAAACTTTTGCTGCTTCGGCGAGTTTACTAATAGCTGCTTTACCTCTCCAAAATCCTCTCGAGGAATAATAAACAGATTCCATTATGATAGTTATATAATTAATTGCCAGCCCCTAGCACCAGTTTACCTTTCATAGCAGTTTTTACTAAAAAACTAGCTAATTTTTCTCTGAGAGATTTATTAGGTATAGCATTTAACGCGTGAATCAATTTTACATCCGCGAGATGTCGGTGTTGCAAATCCTTACTTTTATACGCGACATCATGAACGTGACACGCTTGATCAATCTTATTTACTGGATACTCTCCGGGTCTTGGTTGATCTTGATCATCGAGTCTGATATCGAGACGAGTTCCAGGACCACAATAATTATATCCGGGTAAATGTTTCTCACCGGGATATTTAGCCCATGGAGTTCCTGGTAATTTTCCTAACGAAGCGGCTATATCACCCCCACCTGTCTTTGTTGCAATAAATTTATATTTCTTGGTACCACATTTCACACACTTGCCTGTAAGTGCACGTCTTTTATTTCTTGTTGTTATTGTCGTTAATTCAGTAGTATCGGTAGGTGCTCTGCATCGAACACAACATAGACTCATATTATTTATTATATGGATATAATTGACTTTTCTGCGACACGAAAACAAGAGCCAGTAAAGCACCATCCAGCGCTTCCGAATTCTATCAGAATGATTATAATAGGTCCGTCCGGAAGTGGAAAGACGCAATTATTACTTAATCTAATAATGTGATGGCTGAAGTGGGATAAATTATATTTAGTAGCGCCATCTGTAGATGATCAGCGATGTTACGAAGTACTTAAAGATTTTAATGAAAACGCAAAATCGTTACATAAAGATAACGTCTCTGACAATGTCATAGACTTTATTACTGATATTGATGAAGCACCATCCGTAGATGACCTAGATGGATTTATTAATAATTTAGTGGTGTATGATGATGTTATGCTGGACAAACAATCAAATCCAGCTAGAATATTTTCACGAGGTAGACATAAAAATACAGACGTGATTTATGTTACACAGAGATATACACAAATTCCAAAAGTAATCAGAGACAACTGTAACATTTTAGTTGTATTTAATGGCGTAGATAATCATACGCTGCAGAATATTTATTATACTTGGTGTTCAGGCGACATGGACATGAACAAATTTAAAAATTTCTTTTCAAAAGCACAAACCGCTCCCTTTGGTTTTGTAACGATAAATTTACATGATCCTAGGTCAAGATATCGCAACGGACTTGATACAATTTTTGGATAAAAATCATAGCAGCAGTAGAGCTAATTTAGCTGAGTGTGGTTCTCCGATACTCATTATTGATAACATTTATATGGCTGTTTAATTTATAGCAGCAGTAGAGCTGTTGAAGGACATACGCACGTGACCAGATTGTGAAAAAATCTGGTCAATTAAAGAAGTTTTCATTATTAAAACAAAAACTTCTTTTTTTCAGGGAACCCTTAATTTTCAAAAATAAGGTCTCTACAAAGTTGTAGGGTCCAGCTCTACTGCTGCTAGTTTTGAATTGTTTCGTTCAAACGAAGCGTATTCATATGTGCAGGTCGTAAAGCACATACAAAAATATGGTATCTTGATTTTCATGAAAAGAATACTCCTGCAATTTGTCAGAAATAAATGATGTCTCCTCAGAAGAGGATAACAGTCAATTTGTCTTTATGGTGTCTTGATGGGTGCCAAACTATCAATGGTACAAGACTAAGGATCGGTTAATAAGGCTCTATCTTGAACAGGTTTAACCGTCAGGAAGTCTGCTAAAAGTACTCCTCTTAATTAACACTAACCGTCTATAGCTTACAACTAGTTCCGTAAAATATTTGAATGAGAATTCTAGGTTTCGTAACTTGTAGTTTCCGTGCAAAGCCCCCGCGTAAATATTTACAGATCTAGCGTAAACATTTGATGTTGCATAACACTATAAACATTCTTTTGGGTGAATGGGAGTTTATTATACATTGCTATTTTCAAGATATTAAATTACATAAACTTATAAATCCTTTCATATGTACAACATATCTTGTGCATTTTTGCCGTTTAGAATACTTTCACAAATTTGGTTCCGATACATATTACAGGGAGGACAACTTCCTTGATTTCCGCCTTCAATGAAATAAATTATGTTTCGACTCTCGTGACACCAATCGTACATACAAATTGTATTCCTAATCTACCATGTACCGTTAATTCATAAAACTATATTGTTTGAAGAATGCATGTGTTTTAAAATATTCACACATATTACAATTTTCATTTTTAATAATTCGAACATTTGACTTTAATATCAGGTGACCTTTGCTCATGTCCAGAAAACAAGTGGCGAGTCTAGTCTATCTCGCAAACCCCAATACTGGCGGAAGAAAGGTGATTTTGATATCGTGTTTGAGGAGATCATATACGGTCACCGTGTTTTCGAACACAAGCTTGCCTTTCTGTGCGTGCATGCATGAGTCCATGCATCATGGCGGACAAGTGCTGAACACTATGAAGATAGCGACTAGAAACCTTTGGAAAAGATTTGGGCGATCTGCCAATGTGCGCATCCGTCTTAGAATTTTACCTTCTGAAGACGAGACAAATCATTCGATGGGCTAAATTTTACAAACTGAGAACAATCTGTTTTGCTGCTGCTTTCCCAAAGAAACTTGACAATGATAATACTACCTATGCGAGAAAGAGACTGAAAGTTCATAAATTGCTCTTGGAAATGAGGTGAGTGTCAGGGCTATTCATATTTCAGCTAGGTGAAGTGTTGATTGAGGACCTGAAGGCAGGGTTAGAAACCTCTTAGACTGTATCATCATCCTGCCAATCTCGTTATGCGTATGCGTATACGAACATATGTATTATCACGCAACAGTAGCATTATTGGTTTTGAAATGTCTCAGCTATAACAAAAGAAATAATAAAACAACCACCACCACCCAAACTAACAACAACAACAAAAATCAACAAACAAACATCATGCCTTGAAATAAAATTCTATATGGTATGTAGAAGCTAGTGCACGTCCAACACATTTGATTCTGGCGAAGAGGAGCTGGAAGTATCAATAATGAATAGTGATTTTGATTAGCTGCAGAATATTACTTTGATATGTGTCGTGCGAAGAAAACACGTGGTTTTCAATTCAGAAACTATCGAGTCAATTTGGCAGGCCATATTTTTGTTGTAGAAATCCTATAGATACCGGTAACATCCCATGGGGGAACTAGCTGGACACAAGGCTATCTTGGATACAAAGGTCTGAGGATCACACCACTTTCAGCCTGAACCTCGAGCTTGAGTTGGTGGAGATCTGTAAGATGTGGCGATATCCGGTCGAGATTTATACAAATGGAGAAGACTTTAAGGTCAACCCAGGAATCAACAGATGAACACATCTGCAACGACTGGGCGAGAGACCACATACATATTACCGGGAAGCAGTGCCGGCTACAAATCATGTACCCCAATGATGAGCATCTGCACAGAACAACACGAAACTGCCATTTATGATTCATAACTTGTGCGACTTGAACGGTCGTTTGATCATTCAGGCTATCGGAATGGCCTTATCACAAAATATTAGCTCCATTCCAAATAGCATGAAGACGAAGATGGTATTCTCACTAGAAAAGTTACAGTTTGTCGACAGCCTCCAAATTATGTACAGCAACATAGAAAAGCTGGCCGTAAGCATGCATAAGGAGGAGTCTCCGTGTCATGATACGGGACACGGCGCGCTATATTGAGTTTCTGCTTCGCAAGGGCGTTTACCCATATGAATACACGAGCACTTGGGTGGGATTCGAAGAAGCACGTTTTCCACAGATAGAGGCCTTTCACAGCCAGCTCAACCGGGCCGGGATAAAATTGAAAGAGTATGGGCATGCGGAGAGCGTGTGGAAGATATTCGGCTGCCAGAAACTGATCAAATATCACGACGTCTACCTCAAGAAAAATGTAAGTTTTCTAGCGGACGTGCTTGAGGTAATTGGTGACACATCGACCAGTCTATGCTAACAGAAAGCCAAACAAATGGATAGCCTACCTTTACAATAACAAACCCTATGACTTGGTCTTGATACAGAGTCTACCAATCGTTGGTTTTATGTGGATATATCCACTCACATTCGAATCTATTGCGCCGGACGCGCCAAAGTACTACGTTCTCGAGTACCGGGAGGAGCGTAATGACGAGCTCAGCGACTTACCACTAGCCTCAGAGGAACAGCGCGTCCCTTGCAGCTTGCTGAGTGACTATTAGCGCTGTTTAGTGAACCACCTGACGGGGAGGGGGTAAACACACTGAAAGCACTAAATTGGTCTACAAGCTGCGAGCAAAAGAGCACTTCGGGGACCATTACCGAAAGCTCCAGCTCTACGCCAGACTCGGAATGCGCGTGACCAAGGTCCACCGAACATTGGGCTTCCACGAAAATGCGTCGACGGCGCCATACACCCAGTACAACAGGGATGTAAGAGCAAAGACAAAGAATGATTTTTAAAAGGATCTATTCAAGCTGATGGACCGCTGTCTTTGGGAAATTAAAGGAGAACATAAGAATGCGGATTCGAGTTGTCCTGATGAGGCCTGGAGGCAAAGAAGACAAGCTGCACCGCCTGACTGCTGATGGCCTAAGTAGCCTCTAGGCTTGAGTACTATTCAACATACCATAATATCCTGCACACAGTGATGTTGACCTTGCACCGCTTCACATGCACGCCATGCTGGCGAAGGACTGCGTCAGGGCACGCATAAAGTTAAATCTGGGGTCAACCTGCAGCAGTTTGGCTAACTTTAGCAGACCCCCACTTGTAGATCCTTGAAACGAATGGCAACATCGGCCACGGTCAGCGCATACTTGTACTTCTGTCGCCCAACCGTATCGTGCGGCCGAAACAATAGGTTGGCCTAGTATTCCTTGTTAGGGGTTAAGACACTAAACTGTGGTCTGAGAATTAAGCGCGGTGCGGGTAGCTATATCTGCCACATGGTCTGCATTTTGTGCCCTTACATGGCAACATATTGTGAGGCTTTGGAGACGTTTGCACGTTTTTTGTAGCTACCAGTAACTGTACTATATAATTGCGAGCTTAGTATCTATCGTACTTACATGGCCATTCCGTCAGCTATTGGTTTGCAAACCAGCAGCTACCGCTTTAACTCGACACCGCAATAAAATGCATACCATGTTAGATATCTATATAGGTCATGTAGCCCACGGCGGCGATGTTCCCCGGAAATAAAAACCAGCTTGTACATTTGCAACTCAGACTGGCCTGAAAATTCAGAGAGCTTGGATTCATTGCCAAGCTGTGGATCATCGTTTGTTTTTTCGCCGGTTGCCAGATTGCACTCACGCGCAGCTTCACTGACGTTTTGGTAACTCTTTACTGCATGATGTTCATGCACGCATCCGCTCATTGTGATAATCGATCCTCTCGTTGTGTTCACGTTGGTACTGAGCCTGCGCAATTTTAATAACTTTGTTATGGCGTTCTAGTTTGGGCCAATGGCATCATCAGGTTTTGATGCGGAATAGATAGCATATACTCCACTGAATGAGATTACGTTAATAATTGCCTTTAGTATGTCTTCATCATGAAGGCGGACAAGGTCGTCTGCTCTCGTCTTAAGCAGGCACTTGGCAATCATTGTATATCTAATATCAAGACCGTCAAGCACTGCTCCGTGGTAAAGGATGTTTCAGAGGTGTTTGGCGTAGGGTGGTCTAGACATTACGCGCGTACCGGTGGGAAATGAGTGAGGTCGTGAGGTTTGTTGTGTTCTCTTTTGTAGGTGTTCTGGTGTGGGTGGGTTATTTTTAATTTTGCTCCCTTGCTTTTGTGTTTTCTTTTTATACTTCGTTTTGTACCTTCACATCCGGAAAAGAATTAGGAAAAATTTAATGAATAAATTCAAGAAAATATATTGAATAAATATATGATAAATAGAATGTTCATTTGCTTTTTGGATTACATCACATGAATTTATGAAATGAATGCTAATGCACTGTGTTGCCTTTTTTTACGCCCGTTGAAAAGGACAACATTGTTTCATAATTGCTTAGGCAACTACGTGTAGACAAGGTTATTAGACTTGTTTAATGCATGTCTTATCTAATGACTAATGTGCTAAAGTCTTTACCTCTATATTTCTCTTTTGTCTAATAGTAAAATGTTGTAATGTCATCTTCAGACCGAAGCGGCCATTATAAGCTAGACATATATGTAGTTGCATGCCGGCTAGAGCGCTGTTAATGGTTGGAGAAACATTTTGTTTACTCAGATCTTACCGTGTTGCAAAACGTTAAGCTCAGCTTTGTTTTTTAAAAAAATTGCAGAAAATCATATACATTGAAAATCAGCAGCAACACTAAGTTGTTCATTATTATCAGAATAATTGGGTTTGCATTGGAATTCCGCTTGTTGAAAACTTCAACCTTAAAGTTCACAAGCCATACTCTAACAGTTTTCTTTTTACATCAGATTTGCATTATATCATTAAAAATAGTTATACTCGCACAGAAAGAATTAAAAAATTATGAAGCGTAAAGAAGAAATAATACTTTAATTACTCGAAATAGAATTATAAATCGCTGTTACTTCCCATTAGCTACGATTTCCCACCTACAGAGGACGCCAGCCGGAAATGCCGTACATTTATCCTCACAAGACAAAGTACATGCTTCTTGTTGTCGAAACGTAAAACACTATAAACTATGGATAAGGAATATTTAGATGAAACTATTGAAAAAGAATTTACTGTTCAGCCTTGTATCGATGTGCGTGCGCGACGCAGAGGATTGTGTCGCTTTCAATACTGTTCCATTGTTTCAATTTATTTTCAAAATTCCCGTTAATACAGGTAAAAAGGAATCAATGCTGGCTTCCATATGTCGGCCGCCTTTGTAACAAAAGTAGGCACACTTAAAAGAATCCAATGGAACCAAAGTTGGATTCCCTATGTGAGCCGACATCATTAAAAAAATTCGGCACACTTAAAAGAATCCAAAGTCAGTTTCTGGGGTTGGCTTGTTTTATAATAAAATAACCTTTGTATTTGATATCCTGTCAGTAGGTTTAAGCAATGAGTTTATTACTCGCTGCCAGTTGTGTTTAATCAAAATTGATACAAACGGTCATTGATGGTTGCAGGGAAAATATTATACACAGCAATAACTTGCTATAATAACACTTTTGTAACCCATGCACTCACAGTGATTGATTCTTTTGCGAGATATCGTCGTATAGTTAACCTGGATACAAATAAATGATAACAATACAAGGTTAGTTTCAAATAAGTGTTTTGTACCGTGCAGTGCGGAGGGGGGGGGGAGACATATAACCTTGTCTTGGGACATATAACCTTGTTTAAAAAAAGTTTCACCATAAGTTCTGGGACAGGAAAAAAGACATTTTATCGTGTCCCGATATATACGGTAAGAGGTTTTTATATTAAAATTACTGCTACTACAGACTTGTGCACCTATAAATGATAAACGTCCCAGAGTAATACCTCATATTTATTTTTTTTATACCATTTTGAGTTCATATTGGTTATAATAATGCTAAATAAAGAGTTTGATCAAAGTCTACACTCTGCAAGTTCAAAAAGTATCATAATTATTTTAAACATTAATATTTTACATCTTCAGTAACATTTCTGTACTGTAATCCTTTATTTGGTATATTTTACTTACGCTATTTCTATCCCTCTTCTCACATGCACCATAGAGTTTTCTACGGGATTTAGCAGGTCCAAACTTCTCGGGTGACGGAAGGGATTTTTTTTTCTTATATTTGACAGTCTCTGGGAAAATCGTAGGTACTGCCGCCTTCAACAAATTCAATTTTATTTGTACACCAATGGATTTCATCACCGAAGAGGGTGTGAAAAGCAACCATCCTCAAAATGCCTTATGCACAAGCGGGATGTTGCTGCTGGCATAAATGGTACAATTTTCCCATCCCTCACCCTATTCAATCCCACAGCTTCAATCCACTTTTTTCCGGTAAACAGGGTTTTTCGGAAAATGAACGAACCCTTTTGTCGCATCATCACTATTTTGGTTACATCCATATGCAACACAGTGCACCATGTTTGCTGTACAAAAGCACGATCGTAAGATATATTACATAGACATTTACGTGGAGAAATTAAACACGTGAATGGCTAGGTTGAATAGAAGGAATAAATGTAAGTCATATCCGTTTTTGATACGCGGAAACTACCGATTGTTTACGGAGATTGCCGAATAATTTTTTCACTTAAAAAAGAGTACTTTTAAGTCTAATTAAACATTTTTATAGTGTACATACATAACAAATGCGTTGTCTATGACTATAATAATATCACACGTTTATACGATATATGTGGCCAGTGACCTTTAATTCTGAATGCACTAACTTCAGACATCACTATAAACTGCCACACTGCAGACATCGTAGCGATATGACTGAAAAATTGTTAATGCTACTATAAAATCCATATCACACACACACACACACACACACACACACACACACACACACACACACACGCTGTCTTTCTCTAATATTACTGCTAAAGTAATCCGAAATCCTTGCACCCAGTCGGACAAGAGATTTATCGTTCAAATATAAATTGTGATTGACATTACATATTTTGCTTTTAGATCCGTGTAATAAATATATCAGTTCAGTGAGCAAGTTTCCAGACTAGGGTTATTTGATGTAAATAGTTTACCTCTTTTGAATCCATCCTGACATGAAAATACTGCATTGTATATTCCATTTGATTCCTAGGATGACATTCCTTAATCCTGACCTGTTTAAGATGCGAATCAGAAAACAATTTTATGCGGATAGACGTGAATGTAATTAAACATGACTTTTAGACAGATGATCCTGTAACAGAATTGAAACCGAGTGGGTTTTGGGACTAAATGAACAACACAAACACAATGTGATGGACGATGGAAATTTATAGAGTGAATTACTAAGAATATATATATATACCATATATATATATATATATATATATATATATATATATATATATATATATATATATATATATATATATATATATATATATATATATATATATTACAAATGCAATGATTCTCTCCCGCTCCTATCATACGATTGATCCAATCACTCTACACACATTCCCAAACTGAAAAATAAAAATATGATCCATATAATCTTACGTGTGAAAAGTGAGGTTCAAATAACCTCATAAACTGATAAAACACACAGTTTCACCGAATCCTTGGGTTGGCCCACACTTTTATCGGCCGCTCACACCCTTCACGGATCCACCACATGTACAGATAAAAGTATACACATACGTACAGACAGCACCCAGCACCCTTGTATTGGCTACGCCTACATTCGTGGTTCCACCACATGTATAGAAAAGTACTCGTGTATACCATGCCTTTCGTGACTCTCGTCGCATGTAGTTTCCGACGAGATACATGCTAGTACAGTCGCTCACCTGGAGAAACAATGATTCACCCCAGGTAACGTTGTACGCATGCACAACGAATAAAGGTCAAACATAGATTTAAGGCAAAACCAAGTTATATCTTGCCTTATTCTGTGACAGATCCATCTAAAGTTTAGACAAAAACACACAAAAACACACACACAAAAGAAACATTTCTTGAACAACTTAAAGGCTATTGGTGATGCAAAAAATGCTTCGTTAGGTAGGTGAGTGTAGGATAGCCAAACATCATGCACAGTATGTATTAAGTAGAAAACGATATATTATTGACTTTAGAAAATAGCAGTCGAGTATGAGTTACAACCTGTTTTGCGGAAAAGGTGTTTATTAGAGCTAAATAAGCAACTGGATATTGCATTTTACGCGCAATAGATAAATAAACGACGTTGAGACAGAACTGAGAGGATCGACTGCATAATAACCAAAGAAGGTGGAACGAATATTAAATTTTCCTTACACGTGGAGCCTTACGTACACCGTACGAAGCAAACATCACGATACAATGTCATGGAGGCTGCAATGTTGGTTTTCTTCCAGCCAGTACAATCCCGTGTCAGAGTCGTATTGCATGCACATATCTAATCCGATGGCGATCACATTTTCCACATAGAAAGTACGGTTTTGGCCAGCATTGTTAATAGCAAATTAACTTCCAAAAATACGTGAAAAATATGCAATCAACTGAGTGATTCCACTGCTTCTATATCACTCTGCTCGTCCCCTCCCCGATTTACTGTTTATAGTTCTGTAACTTGACATATTCCAGTCGTACCTTCTTAATACCCGTCGAAAGATAAAGAAAACTAATTTAAATTTGCTGTATATCACAAACATGCTATAAAAATTTCTACATAAATGGTACTTATATTATTTTGCTTGCAACTGGGAGAACTGTTTTAGTTGGAGGACGTGTTTCTGCTAGTAGGCAAAAAGTGTGGCTCAAGAAAAGAAATCGTTAATAATACGAAAACTATATATGAGACATTGCATTCTTTATGAGAAGGTTGTTCCTTCAGATCTGTTGGATGTTACGATTGTCACTAACCGTGAAGTCCAAATGAAGTGCAGCCTAACATGATCCGAGACTGTGAGTTTGCCATGTAAAAATGTACATATGCTCGTGTTCTTCTACAGTGGAATATACGGTGTGTCAATCAGGCAATGTGTAGAGAAATATTTTAAATTTTTTTTCATTTACTTATATGCATATTGTTGGTGTTTAACTGATATTTCTCGCATTTTTGTTAGCTATTGATTGGTTTTATTTTGTGTGTGATATTTGAAGATTTTTGGGTCAATCAGTTTTGTATTGCAATACACTGTAGGCATTCGCAAAGGCAAGGAGTGCTTTTTAGAAAGAAAAATTAAACCCCACTGGTTGTTGACATAATCACAAATACGAGCAAGCCTATTAAAGAATTTTGTATATGAAGAGATGATAAGGCGGATGAGTAATAAATGCCAAAAATTATATTCTACCGTATCAGTTTATAGAGAAGAAAGGGATATCTGCTGAAGAGGAATTTACCAACATTGCCATGCACCGCGTTTAATTTCAGTGTAATAGGAGGATGTCTGTTTCACGACGATAATAAAATTGCTACGTTCCCCCTAAAATGTCTGTAGACATTTTATATTGCTGCAGAATGATAAACCCAGAATATCTGAAAGAGTATGCCAAAGAAATTTCAACTCACACTGCTTTATGTGAGCGATCCAAAAGATGGCATAGCATCGTGGAAGCCTTGTAATGAAAGCCATCGATGGGGACTATATGGTGTTGTTGCCTAGTTGAGGTACACAGTTTGAATTGAATACAGCCTGGAAGGCACAAAGACACATAGATAGACATACATTAAGTACATAAAGACAGGAACATAGATTATTAAAATATTCCAAACAGTTCAGCTTTAGGGTAATCATAATGTATGTAACTGACATTAATCTCATTATTGTTATTGCAAACAGACGTGTCATCGTCTTTCTAATAAAATGCTCTTTATGGCCAGTACATGTCTCAATATTTTTATTAAGTTTACTTTCCACGTTTACATGACTGACTAAAGTGTCTTTTGTTTGCAACCATATGTGTAGAAAACAGCTTATGTTTAATTTATCAAAGTTTTAAACAAAATACGCTTCTCTTTGTCACTCAGTGGATTATTGCTTAGGGTCAGTTACATGTTTGGTTTCACTGCATATTAATGTACACTGCTTCAAAGTCTGACGAACAAAAGGTACGTAATGTTTTAATTCCAAATTTTTGTTTTACCTACTCGCTGCTAAGTGTTCCGGATACTTTATTGGAGGAAATAGGACATCACTATTATCAATATGCATACAATCAGCGTACCATCCCTCACCCACCTCTACTGAATAATGCAGTGCCAATAGCCCTTAAATATCGATGTAAAAAGAATATAAAACAATAGTTGATGTATGAGCATTGTTATGAAGACTGACCAACAATGGTTGTTTTCAAATTGTGCTACACTTACTGGACTTAAGAAAATCTGGAAAAATCCGAATATAATACAGGAATCAACAAACTTTTTACTAATGTTTGCCGTAAAATTATTATCTTACCTACCAGCTTTTGAAGAAAACGGCGTTTGGGATAAAAGGTTTTCCCACTCTTTTCTCCGCATCCCCAATGCAATCTTCAAAATCTGAAGAAAAAAAAAACAATCATCTGTTAAATAATTGTCTGAATCGTTTGTGGACTATTAAGACTTGACTAATTGAAAGTACATGCTATGTACGAGAATATTCTCAAAGTTCACTTCTGTTTAATTCATTGGGTGATGCTTCACGAATAATTGTTTCTTTGATCTTAAGAAGAGTCTTGCGAATAGATTGAGCTACACAATGTACATAACAAAAGGGGAAATTTGGTTAGTGCAGCTGGTCAGTTGAGAAAGTTGTTTAAAAAGTTTAAAAATCTATGAAACGTATACGAGATGAGTAATTAAAAATGATTTTTTTAATATTATTATAATTATAGCCTTGGTAAATGGGTAAGTTTCCACCCTTGATTTTAGCGTTCAGGTTGGATAAACAACGACCACGTGCATGTTACAACTCGGCAGTTGATGCTTCTCAGCCTGCCACTTGCAGCTGCTTGGCTGTTTATCCAACTTAAATGATCTCGGTCTCATGTATACCCTCATAAAAGTCAATAACGTCGTCCTCGATTAAAAAAAAAATGTATGTATATTAACTGTTCAAATTGTTACGACCCTGTAGTTAAATTACATATGTGTTAAAATTTGAATTCTTCTAATTCTTTGTTTCATTTTTATTTTATTTTTATATCACTAAAAGTTATTATTATTATGGTGATGATTATGTTAGCAAGGTCTAATAGTATGTTAGAAACATCGTATTTATTTAAAACGTAAATGTGACTCATGTAAGTACGAGCTTTGTATGATAGTAAATTCGTCGCAAGTAAACATTAGCAGTAGCTATGTAAATGATTGGCTGATACTTGTTTAGGCTTTCGTAATGTCCAGATGTGATTTCGAAATCACACGTGGCCTTCGTGCATGTGTGCATGAAATGACGCATTAGCTTGTTTTAAATGCTCAGTTATCTGTAAGAAATGTCTGGTCAGTCGTAGTCATAGTAGTAGTCAGTCATAGTTGAGAGTCACATCATAACATCTTGTAGAGTTTCTAACACCTTAAGGAAAAGGTATTTCTGTGCTAGAAATGGGTGTTTGTTCATTCGTGTGTATTAGGAACAACATGTGTGTTATTAGTGGTGGTAGCTGTACTTCATCTACTTTCTAAATAATTAGTTTCCCTGGAGAACAACACTACTGGCTTTGGACAAAGACATTTAATGAAATTACTTCTAAATCGGAACAGAACAATACAAATTGCGCTTTACAGTGAAAATTCTGGACATTCTGTGTTAGCCTTCGTCTGACGTCATCATCCGCCATCTTGGAACGGAACTGAGATTCAGACTGTATCAATTTTGAACTGTTTATTCACAGGACTTATGTGTTTTCACAAATTTAGAACATATTTTTGGATCTTCTTCGTAAATCGTAAGTCTTGCTTCACATATTTACCTTTTCTCCGTGTTTTCTAGGGAAATAAATTTTGTTAAAATTTACAAAGCTTGTTGTCTTGACTCTTTCTTTGTGTTACTTTGAACGAGCCGATACGTAACAAAATATCGATTCAAAACAAATATCCCATATTTACTTGCAACATTCGATTTCAGACCAGAAGGGCTGTGTGTGTGTGATTCGCAATGTTTCTTGAAGATATTTTCCTTAGTAACAATAAATAGTAAATTTTTCTTTACATAAGTAGTATGTTCTTTCATCAATGAAGAATACCATTCAAACATCTGAATAAAAGTGAAAACCTTTGCTAGTTTAAGGATCAGTTTGTATTGTTATATGCCATTTGAGAAATATCATAACATATCATTCCATACAACTTAATTACATTCCATCCTAGTAGAACATAGTGTAATTTCAAAATGCAGTCTTTGCTAGGAGTGAAGTCCAGTACTTCAAGATGGCAAGTTATGCTATAGTTACGACGTTAAAAGCAAATAGATTACATTTCAGTATGCCAAACTTATTGTGCCGAGTTATCAGAATCCAATCTTAGATGCGAGACAAGAAACATTTTCTCAACTGACCAGCTGCACTAACCAAATTTCCCCTATCTCAAAAATTGTTTCCTATGCAAGGTAAGTTCATCGCAATGGAGCCAAAATATTTGAGCTTCCGATTTTTTTTTTAAGGCAGGCAAAGATGTTGATAAATGTGAAATCTTCAACATACATAATGAGCAGAGATAGAGTGAATCTATAACATAATAAACAATATCATTCACAGAACAAGTCATATACCATGGAGGGAAACACAGGAGAGCTTTCCAGTTACTGGCAGTTTGATAAATCTCTTTCCCAATCATTCTCTTCTTTGCTTGACAAAAGTCTGTGGACGGATGTGACCTTAACTTTTAAGACAGACGAAGCCGTCGTGGAGATCAAAGGTCACAGAGTCATCCTGGCAGCGAGAAGTCCAGTATTTGAAGCTATGTTCTACAGACAGATGGAAAGCAATGAAGTGGCCATAGCGGATGCTTCACCGGAGTCTTTCAAGCTATTTTTAAGGTGAGGAAGTGTTTTGTGTTACTAATGTAGAAACTGTTTTGAAATAAATTATTATTCTTAATGATATTTATAGTTATTCTATTTGCAGGTATTTCTATTTTATTTAGTGAGCGTGAATTTGTGAGGCAAACAAATTCAAGCATATTTAGGAAATTATTTTTAACACAACCTCAGTCAAAACAGTATTAGTCATGGATCCATTCGTGGTCAGTACGAAATGTGATAATTGGCAAATAGGACAGTTTTAACATCTAAACGATTTCTCATTTGACTGAGATGAAAACATGGTTTTCGTCCTTAATGCATTAACATAGTGTAGACCTTGTTTTACATAACTGACCGTTGTCCATACTTAAATAAGATTTTAAAGGTAACATTGAAAGTCTGCTCTTCAAGAACACTAATTAATTAGCATAGATCATTTACAAAAGAAGGAAGTGTATTAGTTTTTGAGAGTATAACATACCACGAGTAATATGAAAAAATAAATTACCCTATGAAATCAATAGTTTAATTTTTAAAAACTTTAAAAATTGTTTTGTAAAATCTTGTTTCTGTATAACATTTGGGCCCTCTGGCTTAAAATAGATGGTCAAAACTATTTTGAAGATACTGAGAAAATAACGGCGATTATTATTTGTAATGTAATATATATATATATATATATATATATATATATATATATATATATATATATATATATATATATATATATATATATATATATATATATATATATATATATATATATATTGTAATACCTAACTCAACAAACCAGAATACTAGGCACTATTAAGAACGTCATTCCCTTTATAATAATAATAACAATAATAATAATAACATGAAACAAAGTCAGAAAACAATATGACGCGGTTCAGTGTGTTATAATACCTTTATGGTATTATGAATGGAGTTTTGCATGCGCAAATATTGTCCATTCAATGTGTCTAGATTATATAATGTTTGATGTTGGGATATGAGATGATGTTTGACCTACGAGACTGTATCATTTTTGATCACCTCATTTTATCTGTCACTGAAAACATCTACCACATGTGATTTGCTTCTTCCATTCTTAAACATATGCCCCTACCCACCCACCATCGTTTAGATCTCCATCTGCATTCTCTTATGGATATAAACTTTGTGTTTCATACTACGTTTGAGTATAAAACCTTGTTCTGGTCTTCGTAATGGCACGCTTATGTAATGGGTATCAACTCTACAACTCCTGAGAAATCAGCATTAAATGGAAACAAGTTTGCAATGTTAGCGGTTATTGTTATTCATTCCATGTTGGACCATGCATGTGTCGTGCTAGAATTTCTCCTGAATAGTTTTGGAAATGAATTATCTTACCCTTCTGAAATCTCGAATATCAAAGCCAGGAATATGGTGATAGTCCATAAATTAGTGACTTCAACCATCCGATGGAATTCTTTTACCGAAACAGCTGAGACGCACGATAATGATGGAATCAATGTGCTCAGCCGAAGAATCACATTTCTCGTGTCGGACTTTTGTTGAGCAATATGTTAGAACTAATGTTACTATTCATTATTGTAAGTTCTTGGCTATGTCGAACTTATTATTTTACTTTAATGTGCAAAATGGTATGCGTTTGGTAGTGACTATTTCGAACCGTATTATTACCGTATTATTACTCATTGCATCATCAGCACATTACACTCTCGCAGGTACGGCTCGAAATTCACTTGTCCGTTTCGTTCAGTTCTAAGTAATCACAGGTATGAATATACAAGTACAATTAAAAGCAAAAACGCACACCACAGACATTGAGAGGACAAACTTAATTCTATCTAAATTTTGTATTCAGAGGCACTTTCCCATTCAGTTTGAACAGTTGAATTGGTTACCGCCATGATTAACCCTAAGAAGGATAAGCTTTGATTGGTTAACTTAGGTCATGTGATGTGAATAGGAGTCTATAAATAAGAGTGCAGACAATGCAGCAGCAGATAGCTGTCAGAGCGGCAAAGTATGAACATCTAAGTAGAAAAGAATTTCTGCCATTTATTATAAATCCAATTGAAAACCATCACTTTTTTCACAACCGATATTATATTGACACTATAAAATTCCAAAACCAAATCAAATTGTTATGAGAAATTGTAAATAGATTTATTACATGATTGTTATTGAATTTAGATGCCTTATAATTATTATATAGTAATTCTTTATAAAGCCTCTGCTATCTCCCACCACACTGCTCAAGTACACTAGCACTAAAACTAATTTTCTATTGAGAGATCGCGCTACTATGTCAGAATGTGTTTCAGTCAGTCTAGGAAATTAGCTGTGATTATGCACAGGAATTAAATAATAGAATTAATTTCACCATAATAAGGTGTATTATATCGTTGTCTTTTGGAATCTAGACGAACAAATCTGCTCTATATTTTCAGAAGCTTATAGTGTTGGGGCAAACACCGTGTTGATGTGAAGTCACTATGCGATATTGAAAGGCATGTTCTACCTCACCTTTATTATTTACAAAAATCATTTTATGTCCTCAACCCTGGTCGTTTCGATATGACACAAGGGTGTTAGAATATATATATATATATATATATATATATATATATATATATATATATATATATATATATATACCTTACCATATAGATCATGTCTTGATTATGATTGTAATTGTTCCAAATATTGTTATGTGATAACGTGAAATTGAAATTCAAATAGGAAGGTGTTTAATTTATTTAGAAAGAAACACAAGTAATCAAACTTCAAAAAGAAAAATGTTACTGATGACAGGAACATTAGCTGTATTCCAAATATTAATATGAAACAAAAACTTAATATTAACGTTAAAAAATCGTAAAATTAAAAGTGGTCTTTGGCATTAAAAATTTTACTGAGGTAAGACTAGAGTAAATCCAAATAATATGGACCGTCATTTTCTGTAGAACCATCTAACTGAAACTTTCTTATTTAAATCGGGATGTTTCAAGGTTAAAACCGAGTCATTCACCACATGGAATGAAGTAGTCCATGAGAGGAGAAAAATCTTACTAATATTTGTTTTTTATGTTATATGTTTGACGGTACATAATCAGTCAATACTTCGTCCTCCATTACAAACGGATTAGCCGCTAGAATTAGAGGTATTCGGCGGTAACCCGGTCCATGCTTTCAAGTTGTTTCAACGGTAACACGTCGAAATGAGTAGATGTTAAGTATTGTTTATGAAAGTTTATGTTTACTGTTAACTTAGGTTAATGGCTCACATATTTATGCGCACATCTAATTTTTCAAAGGACATAACTTGTATATCTTATCGGAAACTTGTAGACTGGTCTTTGGCAACCAGAATCGTAGATTTACAATTGAAATATCTCCTTAAAGTCTTTCCAGACAAGGGTGGATTAAAAATTTAAGAACTCTACCCAAAGTTCCATCTGAAGATATAGAGAATGATAGAACATTTTTATTACAAACAAGTCTGAAGTATATGCATAATGAGCTTACGACACCCCACCCCCCAGGGTCCAAAACTCTCAGAGAATCTTTAACTTTTGTTAAAGGCCCAGCTGTACCACCCACGGGTTGGGTCTAAACCGTTGTTTTGCGACAGTCAGTCAACGGTTTGCCACAGCACCACCTACTGGCTGCAAGGAACCCACGAGGATGAGTGTTGGTGAAGTACTCACGGTACTAATGATATGGATGAAAGGGAACTAATCGAGAGATGGTTGAACATAAACTAGAGTAGATATGGGTATGGCTGGCCAGGATTGTTTAATAAAAGTTAGATTTTTGTAAAACAAAGAGCTTATAGTAGTTATACCTAAATCCAAATGGGGACCTAAATCAAAATGGGGACATTATTGATGGAATTTAAGCCCCTTGATGGAATTGAGTTTGGAAGTTAACACATGACTTTGATGCAGAATCGAAACCAAGTGTTTCCAACACATAGAGATCCAGAAATTTCCGCGACTCATGTTTTTCTCTACACAGAAGTTATCATCGACGATGTTTCTATACTTATAAATATAGGTTTATTCATGAGCATTCAGAAATCCAAAGTTATTGAAATTTTAATAGGATGATATTTGCATAGGTTTTCTTTGAGAACTGTATTAGCATCGTGAGTCCTGAAGCACTCAGCTCAACCGCCCATCTCACATGGCCGGATTAAACTGGGATAATTTGCTTTTTGATTCTTTTCGGCAGAAGGTGGCACACGATCTACCATATAGATAGTTCAGAATTATGAGCTTCTTAAATTATATAAGTTAATTTTTGATGAGTCAGTACGCCACATTCTATTAAATTCTTGATTGATAGAGACTACCCATTTACTATCAATAGTGACTAAACGTTTAAGCTAGACTACCAGAGTATACTATGTGAACATTTTGCAATTCATTTTATCTGATTAGTAATAAAACTACAATACACAGGTAAAAATGTGTGTGTGCTAAATTTTAAACATATACAAACAGGTATTTAATATTTTTTAAATCTCAGTGTGCGTACAAATTCTGCCGACACCATTTAAACACAACTACGAACTTCAGTTTATAAGGATTGTTAACACTAGAGAAACCGAGCGCTGTCTTCATCATTCTTTTCTATAGGACTCACGGTACTAATTCAGTTCCTATAGTAAACCTATGCAAACACCATGATTTTAAAAATTCAATAACTTTAAATTTCTGTGTGCTTATGATCAAACCTATAGAAGAAACCTGGATGACAGCTTCTATGTAAAGAAAAGGATATCAGCCGCAGCATTTTCTGGACCTAAATGTGTTTGAAACATTTGGTTTCAATTCCGCACCAAAGAGTCAAGTGCTAATTTCAGTAATGAGAGTTCCAAACTCTAGACTGTTAAAGGACTGAAATATCAACAATTAAACAATGTCACTATTTTTTCAGTGACAACTAGGTTAAGCTCTCAAAAGATTCTTTTTCCTAAAACAATAACGTACATTATCAACCAATCCTGACCAGCCAAACCCATATATACTCTATTTCGTCCATTTCCAGACTGGTTCCCTTTCTCCATACAATTAGTACCATGTATCCTATAAGGCGTTGGTTTTGGATACATTAGTCAAATTATGAACATATCATACGAATTTGGCAATTTGTACTTGAAAATTTCCTGAGAAGATAGTATGCATTCTACCTGGCGTGGACAGCATAAGTTTAAAAATGTTCGTGGGTTGGTCTCACCTAAATGACGAATAATAAAGACACAGATTTTGTTAACATTTGTAATGTAGGTCCGTCGGAAGTGGTTTGCTAGTCATTGTAACTCCAGCTTTAGTATACCCAACCAATTATACATAGTCAACAGTGTGGTCGAGCCCACATCGAAACTGAAATCTTTTTCTCATTTAATTGGGGAAACCTATTAGCTCATTTTATTCATTTCCGAGTATGAAATTCATTATTTGCTGGGGATGTGTCCAAACCGATTACCATACATAAAAACAGTTACTTCGCACATTATCCTCTGGGAGCAATTGTCATCGTTTCGCCCTAGGAACTTCATTGTGGGTTGAATTCAGACACGTGATTTTAATCAGTGGTGGCAACAAACCACACAATTGACCGTAAGAAACGGAATGAATTCTGTACAGGGTAGTCTAAGTACAATTATTAATGGATGGTTGTGCCAAGGACTGACAGATATGGGATAGCAGATATCATTTTAAGAATTATGAATATAATCTTTGATCATCCAGTTTCAAATTTGCTAAAAATACTCGGCGGAAAAGCAAAATAAGCTATTTTGGCCTAACATTTTCAGTTCACTTCTTACTGAAAAAGAACGTATAGTATGGCAGAGGAGCGCCGGGAATGGATCTCAAGTTTAGAGAGCTGCTGTTCAAACCGTTTTGTATTATATGTTGTTTTCGACGATCAAAGCACATCTTATTTTGAATTTCCAAATAGAGTTCTATTAATCTCCTCGCGAGCTTAGTCTTTTCGCGGGTTATTAATTCTGTGTTGTGCCTTTTCATCACTTACAGCCGAAATTTATATCCTGTGTGTGTCAGACCGTATTTCAGTTTTCATATGTGTGTATGTTCCGACTTCGTTGAGGATAAGTTCGAATCCGTCTTCAGTGGCATCATTGTCTTGTTGTGCCTTAAATATGTGGTCTTCGATTGTGCTGAGTTTTGTTTCAGCCGAGAAGCAATTTGTTCGTGTTTGTAGCTTTCATGAAGATTCGTCGGCTAATGAAATTTTCTGCAACTAAAATCAGACCACAAGGGCAATCACAATGAGGGCTGCAATGGTTACTGACGAGAGTTCCATTGCCGTCACACCGGTGTCAAGAAGACACAATCCAATACTGTGGCGCCAATACCATATTTTGCGTTATTGCGTACTTGCACGTTTGGTATCTCTCTTTTCCCAGTTGCAGTCAATCACACTTGTTACCACGGCACACCATTTTGTGGTTGAAATGTTATTAAATTTGCGAATGCTTCTTTGAAAGATCACGATTGAAGAGTTCAAATGTCATTATATAGTGTTCTTGCTGCCAGAAAGTGACTTTTACGAGTTCAATAAGGATCTTTGGATACGTTATAGTAGGAACACACTTATCATTTATTTTGGATATATAAAATCTGAAGGCTTAAAGTAGAAGTCTAATGAAACATTTTTTAACTCAAGAAATTGTTTATATTTAAGCAATTTGATTTGCAACACATACAATCACAGCATAATACATAGACACGCTTGGACAAAACACGTTGGACATAACTTAAGACATCGCAAGCAAAGCAGTTTAGAAAAGGCAGAAATTAAAACTGAGTGAAGTATCTATGTACCAAACAAGCCCAGATTAGGATGATCCAAAGGATGAAAAGAAAAGAATAATGAAAAAGCACCTTTATGTGAAATGACAGTTGGCATAGTGATAAATATTCAGCTAAATATAGCTGAAGAAAATGCACAGCAGTCTATTTTTATTCATAATATTTTGGACTGTTAACCATGTTCAAAAAATAAGCTTCGAAAACATCCATACATATGTATGACCAGACGACTAGTCAATGGCAACATAGCTGATTCGTACAGAACCATAAACAGAATCATTACGAACCGTCTCAACCAAGCATCACTAAGATATTGGATGGAAATCAGCGCTGAAAAGACCAAGCTGATGATAAACAACCCGAGTGGCATCCAAAAGGAAATAAGAGTGATTGGACAGAAGCTGTCCACAATAACAAGTTTCAAGTACCAAGGTGCTTTCGCCTCTGATGAAGGTTCCAGACCTGAGCCTCATTCCATGATTGGGCAGACAACAGCTGCACTGGCTAGGTTGAAGCCTATTTGGAAGGACATCAACATTACACTTGGGTACAAGATCAAGCTTATGCACTCCCTCATTTTGTCCATATTCCTGTATGTATGTGAGACAGACACTGACAGCAGAACTTGAGAGAATATTCCATGCCTTAGAGATGAGTTGTTATCGAAGGACCCAGAAAATCTATTACTTAGTCCACGTCTCTAATGAAGAGGTGCGTATTAGAATCCAACATGCTATTGGACCATATGAAGATCTGCTCACCACCATAAAGAAACGTAAACTAAGATGATATAGTCTCATCTCACCCTCATCTGGCCTATCAAAGACAATCCTACATGGCATAGTGAGAGGAAAGAAAATATCAAAGAGTGGACAGGCATGGACTTTGCAAAGTGCCATAGAGCAGGGGAAAACAGGGCAAAATGGTGATAGATTGTCGCAGAGCCATCAGTGGTGCCCTTATGACCACCCAGGTTACGGGAGAAATGAAAAACGAATCTTTGAAAATGTAAATACTAAAGCATTTCATCATTGATCATCTTCAATGCGACAAAAACGTTCAATGTCTTTCCTCCTTTAGTATGTTTGAACACTTTCCGTCTGTTCTAGTTCAACCACTCATCCATATCATTTTACCATTTTAACTCAGTAACTATGTTTCAAATTATAATGTCACCTGGGATTTTGCTCGATGATTGTTTCTCGCAGGGGCAGGGTTAGGTGGGGGTAAGTGTGCTTTGTGAGTTCTTCTTTTATTACTGAAATTTCCCATGAATATTCTTGCTAGTGACCAGCACAACACGACAATAATCAAGTATACCTATATATATATATAGCAATTTGATATACCAATTCTGCTGGTATCAGATTGTTATCCGTTATCCGCGCAAGGTGCATTAATACGCATATATAAATATTGTTTAAACATTAGGTTACATTTCAACAGTAGGCTATCGCTTCCATATTCTCTTAATCTGTGATGAATCCCCACTGATTAATCATTAGCGTTATAATAAAATAGCGATAAAAATAAGAATCCCATCTTCTAAATTGTGCAGATTCTCTCTCTCTCTCTCTCTCTCTCTCTCTCTCGCTCTGAGCCTTTGTAGAAAGATACCAGATAAGCGCCATGGGAGTCATTACATTGAACTAAGTCAATACTATGGAAAAATAAAATACAACATAATGCCCTCCTTCATTTGTCAGTTGGATTAAAATGTGTAGTTTTATTTATATGTTTCAGGTGTCTTTACACTGACCACGTGGATCTTGATGAAGACTCTTTACCTGAGGTTGTCAAGTTAGCACACAGGTATCAAGTAGGATATCTACTTAAACTTTGCTCTGGGAACCTTGCCATGCATATTCGCATGGAAAACGTTTGCGAACTGTTGAACTTGGCCGTTTTCTACGAGCTGAAAGACCTCATAGACAAGGCGTGCGATTTTGTAGATGATCATGTTCCCGAGCTACTAGAATCACCTGGCTTTATGGACCTTTCTGTCGAAAGTCTCAAGGTGATCTTATCAGGGGATACATTTTACACTGACGAACTAAAACTCTTCCAAAAGTGCATGGAATGGGCGGAGAATAAATGCAAAAAGCAAGGATTAGAACCAGATTATCAAAACAAGAGAAGGCTTCTAGGTGATGGATTTTTCTTCCTACGACTGCCAACGCTATCTCCTGCTGACTATACAGAACGCATTGCAAAAGCCAACATACTTTCTGTAGAGGAATCACACAAAATATACATATATAAATGCTTACCGTCACCACCAGGAAATATTCATTCATCACAAAAGGATCTCAGTAATTCAATCATACCAAGAAAACAAAAAGTAAATACGATACTTTCGCCGAAAGATTCTAGTAAAGT
Organism: Megalonaias nervosa; assembly: GCA_016617855.1. Classification (NCBI taxonomy): domain Eukaryota; kingdom Metazoa; phylum Mollusca; class Bivalvia; order Unionida; family Unionidae; genus Megalonaias; species Megalonaias nervosa. The sequence continues at coordinate 14,934 of JAECUM010025057.1, read as the reverse complement.
TGAATTTCACTGTCCAAATGATGTATATCTGGCTGGAATAACGTTTGAAGATATAGTAGAAGCAACAGAAAAAGTAGCACCTGAAAATAATTTCCATGACATTTCTTTACTTGGAAAGGTTGTAATCCAAGACATAGACCTAAATGTTACATTTCAAACTGGATATCGTTCCAAACTCCCTAATTTTGTTCCTCTTAGGGAAAAGGTTTTTCTGAAAGGAAGAAAAAACCCTTATATAATAACTGTAGTCACAAGGTGCTATACAAGCTGTGATGTGCCCTTCTTTCTGCGTCTTCCGAATCAATGGCAAGTACAACAAATGCTCTACCAAAAATGGCCATATTGTAAATACCCATCATTCATCAAGGGTATTCTGTATCTGAATGTATCAAATAGGTGACAGCTGCTTTTAACTCCAAAATATTCTTCGGCTAAGTGAGTTTTTCATCTGGTCTTTTATGTCTTCCGTGTCTTGAAGAGTTACACCATAAACTGATATATTATAAGAATTCTAGGAAGATGGACCTAATGTACCCGATATATCTTGTTTTTCTGTTTAGAATTTTATCTTTATAGTAAGAAAAATTTTATATACAGTATTAATAAATCGTCCACGTCAAAGACGAGCAAAATAGATTCGTCAAGTTCCAAAGAACTTCGTCCCTTAATGTCTCACAAGTTTATCGCTTAAAAAGCGCTGAAGAAATGAAGCTTTACAATTATTTGCTCAGTTACAAATCCAGAAAGACTCAATACATTCAGGGTCGTATTTATGTGGGGCTTACAATGTTCTTGAAGACTACAACACGCAATACAGATGCTGTTGGCTTTATTATGTCTTCATGCCGAGAGTGATAATGGAACTAAACATTACACGTGAACGTAACACACTTAACCATACCATCTATACACATATATGGTGTACCATAATCCATCTAGGTATGTATGCAAATAGCTTTTTGAAATAGAGGAACAGTCTAGATATCACATGATACCGTCATGCCATATAGCGACATTCCATAGTCACGGGTGTCTCCGGTTGATTAATATTTTCTTATCCTTTCTTTCTATGCTAACGGTTAGTTTCATGCATGATGTAGGCCTTTCACAATGATGTACTTTTCTTTTGATTGCTGATCTTAGTGTAGTTTTATTTTGTATTGAACATATTGTATACAAGATTTTGACATATTGTTTTTGAATCTATTATATTAGGTATGATATCTATATCTATCTATCTATCTATCTATCTATCTATATATATATATATATATATATATATATATATATATATATATATATATATATATATATATGTTCACATGTCAAAAAGATTTTCCATCATGAGAAGAGGGGCTTGACTGAGTGTACCGATCGAAGTTATACTTGCAGCTAGTAAAACAAGCATTGTATTAGCTAGAGCACAGAAGTTTGACCTCTCATCCACGATGAGTAAAAAATGATTTTAGTTTTTTAAAAAAGAACGAAATAGCTGTATGTATCTATCTATCAGAGTGCAAGCAAGATTTCATCCCTGCTTTGTATTTCTTGTGTTGCGGTTGCTGTTGCGTTGGGTTTAACGCTATTTCTTAGCGCGGGATAGGCTATACGTGGCGACCAGTAATACCACATTGGCCGAGCCCGATACTCGAACCCACGCGGACAGAGCTGAGATGGCAGAAGTAGTTAATGGCGAGCGCTTTAAACCACGCAATCACCCGGGGCCCCCATTTCGAATGTCATCTAGCGACTTTTGTTTTGCCTCATAATCTCTGAATATATCTAATTAATGGAGATTCTGCAAGCACTGAATAACATGCTGGGCTCTAATGCTTTAACGGGAGTTGGTGCCAACACAGAAATTGGACGTTTCGTACATAAAAAACGACTAAAAGTCGGACTTTCTTCGTGGTTGGAAAGGGAAATATAGATTACAAAATGTCAAAACTTTGATTTATTGCAGCAGATGAAGTTAACCTAAACTTTTAGTTCTATTTTATCTCTGATATCTGTATGATTATTCTGTTAATTGGGAGAACTTTTTGCAAAACACGTAAACAAATTTTAAATTGAAACGACCAAAAAACTCAATAACTTGTGTGCATTTCTCTTTTTTCATACAACGTGTTGCAGTGTAAATTCACGTTGTGACGTGGGTATTTTAAAAGTGGTTGTTTATAATGATATAAAATAATATAATTTAGGGATATATATATATATATATATATATATATATATATATATATATATATATATATATATATATATATAATGCTCGTATAAATATTGCTAATACACTGTTAAAATTACAAAGTTAAGCATAATTCTTACATGACAAAGTGCCTGATATGCATGACATAATGATGAGTTAAATAGATTGTCTTTTTGTTCAAAACATTGAACTGCTTCTACTGTTCTTTTGTTAAAGAGCTTTCGTGTATTGGAATAAATGTATTTTCAATACGATGTATATTTTGTACTTTCTGAACATCAAACGAAGAAATAAGATTACGAAAGTCTGAAAAATATTTCCGTTATTTCCGTTATTTCTGATTTGACGGAGTTATAATTTTGTAGTCTCACTTTTCGCTATGTATGTCATCTTTGCTAGCCAAGGTTTCGATGTGTTAACCCTATGTACACTTTGGCGGATGGATCAGATGTTTGAGTGCTTTGTCATAGCGGCATCTATTGGATTTCATGAGTTGTCTCCCGTAGTATGTAATGTCAACTAACCAATAGCGTGTAACAACCGTGCATGGTTACTTTGTACAACGGTCGAAAATAGTGGTGGAAATTGACTTCAGAAGGACAACTTGTAAGCCTAACATCAAAAGTATGACTACGAAGCAGAGAGAAGCCATTACATATGTATATGAGGGAAAGGATGTATTTGTACAAACACGGACCGGCAATGGAAAATTGTTTATTTATCTGTCCATTCCATTTGTGTGCACCCCTTGTATCGATCATGAAGGAACAGTGTTAAAATTTTAACAACTTGAATTTGATAAGATTCGGTGGCTTACTGCAGCATCCAATGAAATTCACAGACCCGAAGCTCTGAATTCTGATCGATCCACCAAAGCGTAGATAGGGTTAACACATCGGAACCTTGGCCAGCGAATATGTATGTATGTATGTATGTATGTATGTGGATTTATTTTTTTGCCGAGATTTTGGTGTGTTTCGCGATTAAGCAGAAACAGTGAGATTACTGAAGCAAATCATAGAAATGAATAAATGAGGTTTACATTTGTACTGTTTAATAAAACTTAGAAAAAAGCGCGACTATGCAGTTCTCCATGTTTTTGACTGAGAAGCATATTCAACAATAATCACAGATGGTATCAGAGGCAAATGTTTCTCCCTTCCAATGAGGATGTGGGGAGTGCACATAGTTTGTGGTACTGTTACTTAAATTGAATAAATAAATAAATTAAATGACTTCATGATTATGCTTAAGGGACTACAACTTATCCACTGCCAAGTATAAACAATATTAAAAACAACTTAGGACATACACCGGCATTGTGAAGACTCAAACTGAGAATAAAATAACGGTGAGTATTTTTGTTCTAATTCGACACCATTTATATAACAGTTACCTTTTAAACAGTCTGGTATGTCATACAATCACAAAATCCGTTTTACGAGATATTGTTTGTAAGAATATATTTGTTGCTCCTAATTTCCTCCCGTTAAATCTTTACGACCAATTTAGGCATATCCTCATGAAGTTACAGTGCTGTACAGTTCAGCTTAGTTCAGAGAATGCTGAGTAGAAAATATGTTTGTACACAACTCAAGACCGGAAGTTTGTTTAGCTTGGTATATTTTGTGATTGCCCACTTTAAAAAATGTACATTAGTTAGTCTCTCTCTCTCTCTCTCTCTCTCTCTCTCTCTCTCTCTCTCTCTCTCTCTCTCTCTCTCTCTCTCTCTCTCTCTCTCTCTCTCTCTCTCTCCACAATAGAACTAAAACATCCTAACCATGTAGACAATATTAAATACTTCTAAACATCATGACACAAAGACATTTTAGTGGCTAATCTGAAGTCTGAAGAACCTTCCGCAACATATATGAAAACATAAATAAACTTGGCTTCCCTCTGAGGTCTACTCACATGAAGGAAAATAAATTGGCCCAAGGTGGGTTTATCATAGTCTTACTATACACATTATAATATTCTACTGATCTGGGGTGATCCAAGTATAATTCCATCCCTACTTAAGCTTTGGGCTGCACCGTTTCTAATGACATGGGGTGATCCCAAGGTCTCCACTGATCTAGTATTTCTGCTTTAGAGCTGGAATGTTCCCAGAAGTTACCTAAGGCGGGTTGATCCCAGCCTTACTGTAACCCTTATTCTAACATTCTACTGACCTGGGGTGATCCCGCGGAAAGTACTTGGGTAATCCCATCATAATCCTACTCTAGATCTGGGCTGATCTCAAAGGCTGAACAATGATGATGATCCCAGATCTTCAAGTATTTGAAAACCAAGGCGAAATCAAGGAATCTTGTATTTACTGAATAAATAGGTGAAAGAGTATCCGAGTTGGGGGTAAAATAGAGTTTGGCAATTGCTGAGTGAGTAGCCCCAATGACAGATAAGATGACATACTTTCATCAGTAATTTGCATATTGTTACGACCATGTAGTTTAATTACTTGTGTGTTAAAATTTGAATTCTTTTTATTTCATTTTTGTATCATTATATTTTATTATGATGATGATTATGTTCACGGGATCTGATAGTTTGGAAAGAAACATCGTGTTTATTTAAAACGTAAATATGATTCTCCGCTTGCGTAAGCATTATGTTAGATTGCCGACTGGATAAAAAAACCGGCGTAAACGATTGGTTGTGGCCAAGGTCATTTCTAAGCATATGTGATTACATCGTGTACTGCGATTGTTAGATGATGAAATAACCACGCGTTCTTCGTGCGTGTGCATGAAATGACGTTTTGGTTTAAAAACACTTAGGTCCCTGTGAAATAGTCAGAGTCGTTCTTATACCTTGAGAAGAAGGTATTATTTTTATTGTGCTGGAAAGAGTTTATTTTTCTTTACATCTGTAGAGCTCGAGATGTGTCTTGTTATAGATGACAGCTATAGGAGTTCATCTACTTTTTAAATAATTTCTTTTTCCCTGGAGAACTACACAAGTGGTTTAGGACAAAGACATTTAGTGAAATTCATTCTAAATTGGAATAGTACAATACAAATTGTGGTTCAACGTGAATTCTGGACATTTGTGTAAAAACGTCACCTGACGTCATCATCCTACATCTTGGAACGTTATCAAGATTCGAACCTGGATTCAGTTAAAATTATTTAGTGATAAGACTTGTATTTTTTCAGTACTAGGATAAATGTTTGGATTTTCTTCACAAACCGTAAGTCCTATTTCATATTTTCACCTTTTCACCGTGTTTTCTAGGGAAATAAATTATTTTTTTTAAAACTTACAAAGCTTGTTGTCTTCACTCTTTTCTTTCGTTACTTTTGAACGAGCCGATACGTAACAAAAAGAAAATTGGGAAGCTCGTCCTTGGGATATTTGAATTTGGCTAAAATATTTCAGAAAATTGTTTTTTGAAATTTAAATTCCCCCAAGTTTTAAATCCCAAGTTCTATTTCATATTTTACTTGAAATCTTTAGTGAAAACAACAGGCTTTCATTCACAATGTCATCAAAAGTGGAAAGTTGTCTTTCTAATTCAACTCAGGAGCAGTTGGATAGTCTGAAAAAAAGATGAGCTGCTTGAACTTGCCAGAAGGTACGATCTTTCTGAAGCAAAATCTTCCTTAACGGCAAAGAAATTAAAATAATTTTGATTCAATATTTGGTAGAGAAGAATGGTTTTGATAAAAGTGTTTTGGTCAGTTAGTCGGTATCGGATTCTGACATAAAGGTAATGGAATTAAAAACGAAATACAAAATGGAATTGGAGTTAAGGAAGCTCGAGCTTCAGAAAGAGGAAAAAGAGAAACAAATGCTTTATGAAAAAGAGGAGAAAGAGAAACAAATGCAGTTGCAATTTGAAGAGAAGCAATTGCGATTGCAATTTGAAGAGAGGGAGAAAGATAAACAATTACAATTTGAAAAGAGAGAGAGAGAGAGAGAGAGAGAGAGAGAGAGAGAGAGAGAGAGAGAGAGAGAAACAAATGCAACTGGAGTTTCAAAAAGAACAAATGCACGTACAGATGCAAAAGGAGAAAGATGAAAAGGAATTTCAAAATTAAAATGAAAGAAATTGAGCTGGCAAGTGAAAGGCACGTTTCCACTTCACATACAAATTCAAAGTTTGACATTGTAGGAAATATTCTCAATTATTGCAAAGTGTACTTTATGGCAAAGCCCGAGATATCTATACATCTATGTCAGTACATCAAAATTCTGACTATGATTTGGTTAAGGAATGCATTTTGAAGGGTTACGAGTTAGTCCCTGAGGCCTACCGGCAAAAATTCAGAAACTATAAAAAAAGAAATTAGACACACTTATGTTGAATTTGCTAGAGAAAAAGAACAGTTGTTCAAGAGATGGTGCTTAGCTGAGAAAATTGAACATGATTATGAAAGACTCGAACAACTGGTATTACTTGAAGAGTTCAAGAACTGTGTTTCTAGTGTTGTCAAAACTTATCTTGAAGATCATGAGGTCAAAACCTTGGAAAATGCTGCTCTTGCTGATAATAAGTAATCTTTAACTCATAACGCTCCTGTTGTAGACAAATCTTTCACTCAGCAGTCTACTGGTAGAAAGGTGTTTCAGCCTAATACGACTCCTCCTAAAACTCAATCTGGCACAACTTGTAAAAATCAAGCTTCTGATAAATTTGATTCAAAATCCTTGTCTATTCCTACGTGTACCTATTGCAAGAAAAAAGGACACGTCATTTATGATTGCTTCAAACTGAAATATAGGCAACAGAATCAAGATAGACCTATCCCAAATGCTCTTATTTCTAAGAGGTCAAGGACACGGTCATGTATTGAAAACAATACATTTGTTGGGTCTCAAAAACCCCAGTCTGATTTTATTATGGAGAATTATGAACCATTCATGTCGAAGGAGTCTATATCACTCTTGGGTGATTTGGCCAATCCTATCCCTATTAAAATTTTAAGGAATACAGGAGCTTCTCAGAGTCTTTTATTGTCAGGTATTTTGCCTTTTTCTGAGAAGTCCTGTTCTAATGAGAGTGTTTTCATTCAGGGAGTAGAGTGCGGCTTTGTTAATGTTCCTCTCCATTCTGTAAATTTTTCATCAGACTTAGTTTCAGGACCTGTGACGGTTGATATAATGTCTACTTTACCCGTTGAGGGCATTCATTTGTTGCTAGGCAACGATCTAGCTGGAGACAAGGTTGCGGTTAATCCACTTGTAACTGACAAGCCTTTTTTGGATCAGAAAGTTGTTCCTATTGAAAAAGAATTCCCTGATTTATACCCAGCTTGTGCAGTTACCAGAGCTATGGCAAAGAAATCTCTTGAGAATGATTTTGATAAGGAATGTATTCTATTAGCTGACACATGTATTGGTCAGGCTTTTGATGAGGTCACTGTCACTTCTAATTTGGATCAATCAAAAGGTATTGGTCACAGTGATCTTCTTTTAAATACTCATTCTCTTTTATCTAGTCAGGATGACAAGCGACAATCATTTGTCGTCGAACAGGAAAAAGATCCTGAAATCTCCTGTTTGTTTCATAGGGCCATTAGTGAAACTGAAGCCACTAAAGCAACTGTCTGTTACTTCCTTAAAAATGGAATTCTTATGAGAAATTGGAGACCTCCTGAGATACCTGCTAGTGACGAATGGTCAGTGAACTGTCAGATTGTGGTTCCAAAATCTTACAGACAGGAAATACATAGTTTGGCCCATGAAACTCCTCTGGCTGGTCATTTAGGGACAAATAAAAACTTGTCACAAGATCTTGGCTCACTTTTATAGGCCAAAAATCAAAACTGATGTTTGTAAGTTCTGTAGATCTTGTCATACTTGTCAAATGGTAGGAAAACCCAATCAAAAGATACCTAAGGCTCATATGAAACCTATTCCTGCATTTGACGAACCATTTAGCAGAATTATGGTAGACTGTGTTGGTCCCTTACCTAAGACCAAATCAGGTAACCAATATTTGTTAACCATTATGTTTGCGTCAACAAGATTCCCAGAGACAATTCCTTCGAGGAATACTATAGTAAACGCTTTGATAAAGCTTTTTACTCAATTTGGCCTTCCCAAATCTGTCCAATCAGGTCAAAGGTCAAATTTCATATCTGGAATTTTCCAGCTTGTTATGCTTGAATTTGGCACTCAGCAATTCAAGTCAAAAGTGAAACTGTGGTTTCACGAAACTTTACTCGAGAGAATGTTTGAGTCCTGCAATAGAGTTCATTCTCTCTTGCTCATTCTTCAAAATTTTATTCAAATTAGATTTTATGGACCTTACAAAGTAAAGAAGAAAATGAATGAGTTAAATTATAATAATAGTACTCTGATCTAAATAAATTAATGGAGTACTAGTATATTCAAAGAGATGGCCAGGTAAATTATGCAGTTAATTTAGTTGTACCTGTCCCACCAACTGAGGATTTGAGTGAAGGAATTCAGTCGGATTCTACTGATCTTGGAACAACAAATCTTAGGAAATCGGAAATTATGGAAAATCTAGACCAGAAATTTTCACACTTACAACAACAAGAAAAGGGTGAACTTAAACAATTATTGTATGAATATGAGCACCTGTTTCCAGACGAACCTACAACAACAAACAAAATTTTTCATGACGTTGAAATTGTAGATTCAAAACGAATGAAACAACACCCATACAGGATGAACCCTCTCAAACAGGAATACTTGAAAAAGGAGATTCATTATTTACTGGAGAATGATTTTATAGAGCCAAGTAAGAGTGATTGGAGTTCACCGTGTATGTTTGTTCCGAAACCGGATAAAACTTTCCGAATGTGTACTGATTATAGAAAGGTGAACAGTGTGACAAAAACAGATTCATTTCCATTACCAAGAATCGATGACTGTATCGACAAAATTGGAAATGCCAAATACGTTACCAAATTCGACCTTCTGAAAGGATTTTGGCAAATTCCACTAACGGAAAGGGCAAAGGAAATTTCGGCATTTGTGACTCCAGATGGAGGGTTCTCCAAGTACCTTTCAACGCCTTATGAATATGATTACCTCTGGTCTAGACAGTTGTGATGCTTATATTGATGATGTCATCATCTACAACAACACCTGGAAAGAACATCTAGCCACGACTCGGAAATTCTTTGACAGACTCACTGATGCAAATTTGACTATTAATTTATCTAAAGGTGAGTTTTGCAGTGCTTGTGTTACTTTTTTAGGACATGTTGTGGGACATAGTCAAGTTAAACATATAGATGCTAAGGTCAAGGCAATCTCTGAATTTCCTGTCCCTGTCAGTAAAAAGCAGCTGATGCGATTTTTGGGTATGGCTGGATACTATCGCAAATTTTGTTCTAACTTCTCTAATATTGTTGAACCTCTGATAAACTTGTTGAGAAAGAAAAACAAGTTTCTTTGGACTGAAAAATGTCAAGAGGCTTTTGATAGGTTAAAGGCCATACTTAAAAGTGCACCAGTTCTAACAATTCCAGACTTCAATCAGCCATCCAAACTATCTGTGGATGCAAGTGATGTTGGGGTTGGAGCAGCATTGATTCAAGATGATAGAAATGGTGTAGAACATCCAGTGAGCTATTTCTCTAAGAAATGAAATAAGCACCAAAGAAACTACTCAACAATCGAGAAGAAATGCTTGGCTTTAATGCTGACATTTCATCATTTTGAAGTTTACATCAGCTCAGCTCCTTCTCCGGTTGTTGTGTTTAGTGATCACAACCCCTTTACTTTGATCAACAGGATGAAAAATAAAAATCAAAGGCTATTAAAGTGGAGTTTATTTTTCCAAGAATACAATCTTGACATCAGGCACATCAAAGGAAAAGACAACTTAATTGCAGATGCACTTTCCCGTGTATAGAAATATTATTTTCATCGACACCTTTGTATGATTCATAAGAGTTCTTTTTATGTAATTTTTTTACCTCGTGTATAGTTTACATCTGGTAAAAAAGAAAGCTTTATTACATAAATCTTTCTTTTTTTCTTTATGGGGGAAATTGTTGCGGCCATGTAGTTTAACTACTTGTGTGTTAAAATTTGAATTCTTTTTATTTCATTTTTGTATCATTATATTTTATTATGATGATGATTATGTTCACGGGATCTGATATTTTAGAAAGAAACATCGTGTTTATTTAAAACGTAAATATGACTCTCCGCTTGCGTAAGCATTATGTTAGATTGCCGACTGGATAAAAAACCGGCGTAAACGATTGGTTGTGGCCAAGGTCATTTCTAAGCATATGTGATTACATCGTGTACTGCGATTGTTAGATGATGAAATAACCACGCGTTCTTCGTGCGTGTGCATGAAATGACGTTTTGGTTTAAAAACACTTAGGTCCCTGTGAAATAGTCAGAGTCGTTCTTATACCTTGAGAAGAAGGTATTATTTTTATTGTGCTGGAAAGAGTTTATTTTTCTTTACATCTGTAGAGCTCGAGATGTGTCTTGTTATAGATGACAGCTATAGGAGTTCATCTACTTTTTAAATAATAATTGCTTTTTCCCTGGAGAACTAAACAAGTGGTTTAGGACAAAGACATTTAGTGAAATTCATTCTAAATTGGAATAGTACAGTACAAATTGTGGTTCAACGTGAAATTCTGGACATTTGTGTTAAAACGTCACCTGACGTCATCATCCTTCATCTTGGAACGTCATCAAGATTCGAACCTGGATTCAGTTAAAATTATTTAGTGATAAGACTTGTATTTTTTCAGTACTAGGATAAATGTTTGGATTTTCTTTACAAACCGTAAGTCCTATTTCATATTTTCACCTTTTCACCGTGTTTTCTAGGGAAAGAAATTATTTTTGTTAAAACTTACAAAGCTTGTTGTCTTCACTCTTCTCTTTTGTTACTTTTTAACGAGCCGATACGTAACAATATGCAATAGAAGACTTCAAGGTGGTGTCTGGGGATGGTAGCTGAGCAGGGGTGGGGGCGGTCAACCGACTTTTTTTGAATGACAACAACCCACCCACCGCCAAGACCCCGAATCTAGAATCCGGGAAAATGTTGATTTCTTTGTTGCCAAAAGCCAATCCAAGCCTAGTCTGTAAGCCTGGATGGCAAGGTGAAATCCATCGGGCCAACCATTTTTTAAGCCGGAACACGCCCGCGACAAGAGTAACGCTCAGTAAGGCCCGCTTCGGTCTTCGCCGAGTGCAAAAAAGGCTTCGCATGTCGCCTTATTTACCGAGTTGAATGTGTATTTTAGTATATCCGTTGACAGGTGACGTGTAATTAAATCGTGTGTTAATAATAATAATGACTGATTCTGCGCTAGCTATGGAATCTCGTACGGTCATATAAGCTCGATAACGACTAAAGTGAATTAAGAAATTTCTCCCCGTCCGTGATTCTGTCAAACAGCAACTACAACAACATCAGAAAGCTCAACTGGAATTTACAGAAGGTGCAGCATAATTGTTTAAACTAGTCACAGAGGCAAATCGCTAAAACAACTGGGAAAATTGTAGAAAGAACTAAAAAAGCCAAAAGATTCTACAAGAGCGTCCAGCTAAATAGCTTCTGCTCAACCACAATTACAGCAAGAAAAACAAGATGTAATTGATGGTATCGACCAAACTCGTGCTGAAATCAATGATATATGGGATCTAGTTGCGCCAAAAACAGAACCAAAATCATCTAAAAAAAACAAAAAAACATTCACCGAATTTACCGAAGGTATCAAAATACTTCGGGAAATCCCCACAGCAGTTACTGCGTCAGGATATTCAGTTCGTGATACTTTGTTAGACCCAGAAACCGCTGATGTTTCAGAATCAAAATGGGTTCCTTTCGTGTATCGAATGTACCAGGGTATAAGTCAAATCAAGCGTAAACGTAAGCATGACTTTGAAACTCTTAAGAAACAAGTTAAAGAAGCTACTTGAGCGCCATTATCTGGGGAAATATTATCGCCCAAAAAAATCACATTTCAGACCACTCTGCATTGAAAAAGAAGAAGAATTCTACCGGCACCCGAAATGTCCTTGCCACTCGCGATCGTGGTCGTGAAAAATACACCTCCTAATAGCGTCGTCACTGATATTGATAGACCAGAAATTCTGATTGGTGGAAGACGAACCTACAATAATCCCCCCGAAATCAATGAAGCGGTTGCTTTCTGTGAACGTTTATTTACCGGTGACGTCATGGATAGCAGCGTTTATCGAGCACTAATGGATCAGATTATCAATGATTACTACGATTACGACAAAGATTGATCAATTAGATCTGCGATAACAAAATAACATGGACCCATGATGGCCAGAGTGACAAATTCACGATTACCAGTATATAAAGTCATCTACTGAGATGGGATTCGCGATGTTGTTAAAAGTTTATTTAGAAGGATACCCCCAAAAGTGATCCCGATTGCAAAACAATTAGGCATGAAAGCCATCGAAGTCGTTCGTGATAAAGGCATTGGCGCTGTTGGTGATGTCGCTGGTAAAACATTATTGGCAGTAAGAGGGAGACTCGCGCGATTAATACGACGAAAACCGCAGCCGCAGCCAGTAGAACTGACCAGCACCGACGTGATGCCAGCAAGTTCAGTAAAATAATAAATCAAGCCGCCAATGAACGCCTAGACTAATTAGCTGGCGTGCCGTCACCAAGCGTGCCATTGACAAAACAACAAGCTGCCAAGATAGAAACAATATAACTGCAAACCTAATAGCGGGAAATGGCTTCTCCCGCCGTCATTTTAGACAACAAATAATACAATAAAATGTTCAAGCGTGTGTCTGATCCCGCATTTGACATGGACGCTCCAGTACTTAAAGACGAGTCTGTGCGTGATTATCAGTATTATTCCTATGAAGCACGAGAACCAGACCAACATGGACGAATCGAACTACAAGTTCAAGATATATCCAGGTATTTCTTGCCCGCTGAGGAATCCACTGAATTTCAAGGTAAACTTGTGAAAAATGATGATACAGCATATGCAACAAATGAACGATATTGATTCGTTAACAGTGGTATTATGGCCTTATATGACAGTGCCAGATATATCATCGACGGCAGATAGCTTGAGGCATGCCTCCATAACGTCGACGTTGCTACTACGATAGTCGAGCTAACCCTATACAGCGATGATTATTCACGGTCCGCCGGCCCGTCCATGATGTTTGCGAAGGACATTACTGACCACCCTGAAGATAGGCAGTATCTTACGGTACAATTAACGTTGAGCACCTCTGCTTATCCACAACCTACTGGAATGATACCTCGAACCACCGCTGCTTTTGCGACACTGCAGAGTACTAATCCAGAATTCAGCCTGGGATTTGCAGCACGATGATCTCAAGTAAACACCGATGGTGAATTTTCTTTAATACCGATGTTACATATTTCCGGATTCTGCAGACATCCTAGAAAAATTATCTTCGGAGCCAGACATACGGTTGCATTCATCCGAAGGGCCACCGACAACGCTACAGTCTGTTGCGCTGGGATTAGTGGGAATGGTTCTGGTAAAGTAATATTAACAAAACTAGCATTAAGGAAGACAACAATGACTACATCGCTGACGGAAGAAGCTCGGTTGTTATCGTTCGTGGACAGTGGTGGTAAATCAGCTTTGTCGTGGCTGACACTGACCAAAGACAGGGCTCCAGGCATAGTAGGAACATCTTCCTGGCAGATCTTATCACAACAAGGAATTTTAGCAACACGACATATATTCGTGGCACTTCAGCGTGACATCAGGTCTAACGATCAGATAGCAAACCCAATGGTGTTTGACAGATTAGCGGTGTCTACATTTCGCTGAGGCTAAATGGACATGGAGAACCATACGAAGACATAATACTGAATTTAGACCAAAACAAAGTTGCACGGGCGTATAATGGGTTGATGAGATTCATGGGGCGTGATGGGAATGTAGACTTCGGCCTGCATAAATCTCAGTGGGATTTCTCGACCTTGTATCCGATCTATTATTTCTCACTGGAGCATCTGGATTTATTCAGACAGTCAGTCATTGACGTACACGTGCGCGCTACTGTTGCTCCTGCGACAGCTGGTGGTTACAGAGCAATCGGTGTTATACTGTCAGACCAAACAAATGCTGATCGAAAGCGTTGGTGGACGAATGAGAGACATGGAAACAACGGTGGAAAATAGGTAATTAAATCATTCGTGTTGTTATAATGTCATACCAATACGTCTATGTCACTCTGACACCTGGTCAGATTAAAAGGTTGCAATCAGCATCAAAGAAGAATTGTGGAACAACGATATCGCTGAAGTCAACAGCATTCCCGAATGTGCTGTCGTTGGCTGAAAGCCAGCTCAAACACTACAATGACGCCAGGAAATCAAAGACTGGTATTAGATTTGATCTTTCTGCGAATGCGATCAACGACACAGCAAAGACTGGTGGTATATTCCCACTTTCTGTAGCGATACCAGGGCTGATTGCAGCTGTAGATCCAACTGTTGCAAAAGAGGCCGCACTTGGTGCCCTTGGAACCGCTGCCGGCATGACAATAAAGAGGGCGACAGGACAAGGTTTAAAAACATCAAATAAGGGACGGGGTCAACGATTACCACGAACGCGGTACGGCCAAGGTCTGCGACTGCCAGGGACGTTTTGCTGAAACTCCCCGTGTCCAACTTTGATTTACTTCATGCCGCTCGGCGATTAAACATAAAAACTCCAGAGGTGTTTTTATGCGTGATCACTTGCCGGAACAACCGGACTGACTTGAAACTGGTATCA
>JAECUM010025056.1:0-38546 GCA_016617855.1 Megalonaias nervosa | reverse complement strand
CAGAGAAAACGTCGACACAAAACACGATCTGTAATACAACGTATCTATCGTATGTTGTACAGAGTCTAAAGGAATCAAACTAAAGTAAAAAGAGGGAGTTTGTTACAAAAGATACAAAAAAGTAAAAAGAGGGAGTTTGTTACAAAAGATACAAAAAAGTAAAAATAGGGAGTTTGTTACAAAAGATACAAAAAAGTAAAAAGAGGGAGTTTGTTACAAAAGATACAAAAAAGTAAAAAGAGGGAGTTTGTTACAAAAGATAAAAAAAAAGTAAAAAGAGGGAGTTTGTTACAAAAGATAAAAAAGGTAAAAAGAGGGAGTTTGTTACAAAAGATACAAAAAAGTAAAAAGAGGGAGTTTGTTACAAAAGATAAAAAAAAGTAAAAAGAGGGAGTTTGTTACAAAAGATACAAAAAAGTAAAAAGAGGGAGTTTGTTACAAACAATCTAACAGAATTAAGTTTTAAGTGATCGCTTAAAATTCTGGAAGTTTCCCCGAGATTGCGTAAATGGGTAGTTCTCTCCTAAACTTGCAATATGACAACGGTGTATAATCTTATAAAGTTTTATCAAATTTTAGTAAGGTGCAAGGCGTGGATATTGTATGAATAAAAAGTCATAAAAATTATCTTTTATTTGACCCATCATTTTACAATGCAGATCCTCAAGAAATAAGAACAGTTTCGGACGCTGGTGTATGGAATATGTCTGTCCTTTTGTTTACCTTAATATCCAATCTTTTGTTTACGGACGTGCCCACAAGGAGGGATAAAGGAATGGCGATAAACACTGGGCCTTTGAGGTTGTTTTACTATGTCGTTTGAAGTTTACTCAAATGCTTTCGTACGATTGAAAGAGATTATGGGTATTAGTTTGATGTTGACTAGAGAGTCATTGTCCAACAGGATCAAGTAGGAAAATAAAGCAAGCGAGTCAATAAAGATTCCAGGAGAAAATTCACGTGGAAAATTATGACAAATTGAAGATGAAAATGAACACAACATCAGTCAATTATTATTTTAACTTCACTAAATTTGTAAAACGTGACCAAGATTGTCGTCTTTCAAACTTTATAAAAACATTAAGCAAAATTTATGCTAATGATTTTTAGGTCATTTTCCTTTAAAAAAAATCAACTGAAAAACAATTTAATGTTCAATAGGTACAACTGGGAAACAAGTCCAAAATACGCGGCAAAACAGGGGATAAAAAATGAAGCTGTGAAATAACTGCATAATTATGTCTCATTTTCCGCCAAGAATTACGGTGTCAAAGAAGGCCGTAACAATTATAGTGCCAGCTGGTCGCACAGGGGATCACATGCTTCAGGTCAGAATGTAGATTTGCCGTATTTACAGCTGCTTTGATACTGTCTGAAAGAGACCTCTCGGTCATCTCAACTTTTTCAACAGTGTTCAAACAGTACTTTGGTACTGTACAAGAACTGCTCGTCTTTGCCCTTTGAGTGTTGAATAATGTACGGTGTCTTCTGGCATTGAAAGAAAACAAGAATAATTAGGTGCCAGGTACAGCAAACAGTTTTTGTCCACTAAAATTTCCTAAGTTAATCACTTATTAACGTTCTCTTAGTTGTAGACATAAACGTATAATTTTCATACGTAATCTATATCGAAACTGAGCACCAGCGTATTCTACTTCTGTCCATAATATATTTTTCAACCTTTTACCGTTGTCTGTATGAATAATAATTACAATTTGCTTGGTCATTAAAACCGGCATAATAATATTTTTCTTTCAACGTATTTCTTTGCATAAAACATTTAAAATATTTACACCTGTCATATACTTCACAAAACAAGCAAATTACTCATGCTATCGAAATCAGTAAATCACTACTTTTTGTGAACTTTACGACGAAGTCTCGAATTCTCACGTTTCTCTGGGCAAGGTCAAGCGTTTCTCTCGTAAACATCGAGTTTATACCCCGGATCATTGGCAAGGAGATAAGATAAACACCCGCGGAATTCCAATTGTTTCATTTCGAGCGGAGACCATTGGGAAAATTAATGACAAGTGGCACGGGGCTAGTAAACATTTGCACTTAAAGCATGAAAATTAATGACAAGTGGCACGGGGCTAGTAAACGTTTGTACTTAGAGCATGAAATTGAGTAAAGGAAGACAAACAACACACGAGGTTTGCTGAACTAGTTCTAAACTTTTCATTATATATATATATATATATATATATATATATATATATATATATATATATATATATATATATATATATATATAACACAAAGATAATTGACACATTTTTACATATTAATATTTCTTAACAAAGCACATTTATGAAGAGATGTGTAAGGAAGTTATTATTATCTTCTCAAAAACAACGTACGTTACATTTACATTCACAGCATTTTGCTTCTTGTACCGTACAATGATTTCGACTTTTAAGATAAAGTAGACATATTTCAATCTTATCGACAGATTTCTAAATATAACAAAATACATGGTATCTAATAAACATATCTCAACAAAATGTTCAAAAAAATTTGAAGAATTCAGTTTCGTTTATCTTTTGCAATTTCTATTATTTTATATAATCCCTTTCTATACAGCGTATCGATTCTATGTCGAATGGAAGAAAAAAATGTTTGAGTTAAAATAAAAGGAGTATTATCGGGGTCCACTTTAGCTCCAAATTTAACCTATTGTCAACGACAAAAGTACAATTTGCAAAGCTATTGTTCCTAGAGGAGTCAATTCGATTTACAGCAGAAAACTTAAAACATACCTATGTATACGATCCAACAGTATATTCAGTTATCTACTTTGATCACTGATCCTTCATATGAAACCAAAGATGGCACAATCTGTTCTTGTATGAAGTTTTCGAAGACAACGGTATACAATGTCAATATATTTGGTCGACAAAATTTTATGGGTGTGTCCTGGTCATTCCATTTCTCTCACCTATTGTTCCTTTAAAAGACTGCACTAGGTACTAATTAATGGCTACTCGAGCACTTCATAAATATATTACCTCGAGTAGCTATCAGGAAAATTTATAACAGACACTGGACGATTGTGTCTACTGCTACTCGATTATTTTGAAGCCACTCCTGTTAAAGTGAATTAAGAAAGCAACGTTCTATGGTGATATGCAAATGTTAAACTTCCTCAGTACATACATTTCATCTGAGGTCTAGAGTTTGTGTTTTGCTTTTCGTTCTTAAATGAGGTCTATAATGGACCATCATGCATCGTAAGAAATCTACATGTGAAATCACATTAAAAATAATTATTTTTTTAAAAATTTGAAGCATTTCACAAGAACAATCTATAAAAAATAAATCCATATGTCTCCCAAGGGTCAAAAACAGTACAGGTTTAATTTCAAAGACAGTCACATGTGCGGCGATCATCACGTTTTGTGTGATGGCAAATACTTTTAACAAAATGCGACGATCATATCGACGTAAACCATGGAATATGTTTCCGAAAGATACAAACTGTCTCTGGAAATATTGGAACCAATCTGGTAAGTAGCACAACCAAACTGCTATCAGATTTGTCTTCTGAAAGATACATACTTTCCCCGTAAAATAAAAACATTGGAACCAGTCTAGTATGTAACAGAGCCAAACTGATATCAAATTTGTCTTCTGCAAGATACACATCGTCCATGAAAATATGCGAGCTAATCTGGCACATAACATAATCAAATTGCTATCTAATTCTTCACTATCCAAATAGTGAAATTTCTTCTTCCTTAATCCAAAAACATCGCAGTTTGGGGTATTTTGACAGGACATTACACTGGTATTTATTTATTCTCTTCTAAAATGCTACAGATCTGCTGCCTGAGAGTGCCCAATGCAGCATCTTGGATTATTGTCTGCACCTCTTTGAAAAAGTAAATCTCATATGATATGCATAGAAATTTACCATACTACTGGCCGCTTGCATTGGAACAAACTGATATATGACCAAAGAAGAACTGCAATGTAGACACTATAAAACTGGCATAAAAATGGTGTTCACAGTATTGCAAAAATAGATTTCTTTGAAAACAAGGGAACAAAGAAAAGCGTGAGCCATCTATTTTCGAAGGTCTCATATTAAACGGCCGAGCTTTGTCCCTGAAAAGACTCGCGTGATTGATCGGATCAACAAGAGTTTCAAAAAAACTCACCACAACCCTGCCTTGCAAAATGTAATATCACGGCGAAAGCAGTTGATAATTTGCCTGGAGAAGACTGTTGAAAACGTTGCAGATTTTCAAGATAAAGAGAGCTACTGACCTGTGAGTTCTGAAACTATCAGGTATTGGGCCTGGCAATAGGTGATTATCGTTATTTGTGAGACGAAGAATTAAGTCGTAGTAAAGCGTTGATTTACATTATGGTTCTTAAAATTTTCTGCTAACTATTTATTGTTGCTAAATACGAACAAGGAGCAACTTTTATACGTTTCATCCTTTAAGTATAAATTTGTAACTGTTAAAAAAAGCTTTTTAAAGCATGCCGATTGACAGTTAAAGGTGATGAAGAAATGAACTTAAATGACTCAGAATTCTTCGAAACTTTTGTTAATATCTCATTAGACAACTGTAACGTGATTATAAGGCTATCTAACTAAATTGTCTGCGAACGCGTGCAAACGGATGACCATGTAATTATGTACACGTGCTGGACTTCTCGATATAATTTAATAAGAAAAGTATTAAAAATGGCAAAGCTAACAATAATTAACGTGTTTTGTGTTATATGACCAATATGCTGTCAACCCTATTGATAACTTTTACAACGCTCAAGAAACGATATTCTGGCCTCGTATTCAAGTAGCTGCTCATGTTGAGTGAACACATGAACTCGTCTACTGTACAAACTTACTCCTTTTGGATCAATTTTGAGTGTACACGAGAACTCGTCTGCTTTACAGACTTTCTCCTTTTGGATCAATTGCAAAATTTTAAACGTTTGTACGCAAGTCGATTCATTATTAAAAAAAATAAAACTCAGTGTGCACTCTCCACTTGTAAACTTTCGGCAAAATGAGGCCATAACTTTAACAAGCTGGAGTACCGAATGTAAATGACTGTTTCTTGGAAAGTGATATGCTTAGAAGTCATTATTAATGCATTTACAGACTCTAACACATTGACCTGGCAACAGTCTTTCTTGTGTTGTTAATTCTTTTTCCATTTCTTGTATTGTATTTCTGTTTCCATATTTAGTAAGACCGTGACTTTTACTATCACCTAACCAATGTTGAACTCGTATGGAAACAACTAATAAAACCAGTCTTATATTAGGCACGACATATATTTTATAAAGTTCCAGTCTGTGAGACCTAGACAGGTTTACACAGTACAATGTCGCCTGAGAAGCCATTTTGACAGCTCGTTCTGTAACAGACTATGCATGCATGTATGTATGTATATATGGGTGGATGCATGGATGGAGTTTATCGCCACGTCACCACAATCCTAGGAAAAAATGTTAAACTATGAAGAAACATGGCTGCTTACCTTTGTCAGAGGAAATGGACAACTCCCTGAACAATAATGAGCTTCAAATGACTTTGGAGAAATAATCCATTCTCCCCAGCCAATGTCATGAAAGTCTACAATTAGCTTTTTCTTGTTACATAACCTTCCACTGTTCTCTTCGGTTGCCATGTTATCATGATAGTCATCCCATTTGAACGGTAGTTCTTGCTTATTTTTCTTGTTTCTATTTCTCCTGTTCTTTGTGTTCTTTTGCCTTCTTTTCCACTTTCGCCCATTCTTGATATCAGTGCTGGAATTTGGATATGGGATAAGTCTGGAGTCAGACGGGCGATGTTTTTGTTCCTTTCTAGCTTGCAGCATTCCAGGGTGTGTCTGAGGCATGTTAAATCCGAATGCATACTTCCGATAATCATTGGGGTCTTCCGGAATTTCGTTCGTGAACAATGATCGAGATTGTCGGAAAGCTCTATCGGTTGATATACCACTTAAATCCCTTTTGGACCGCTGAGAATTTGAACCTGATGCATTTTCATCTTTGTTTGCATTTGTTATCGCTTTAAATGATTCTGTCAATTTGTCCAATTTTTCCAGACTAACGTTTTCAGTATCATTTGAATATACGATGAGATATGGCACTGAATGATGATGCATAAATTTTTTCAGAGCAAGTATGGTGTGCTTTCCATTAGGTTTCTCTGATCTGAATTTCAAAGCAAACATGTAAGGATGGTCACGTCTGGCGGCTAAACAGCTCTTGATCCCTTCTGTGACGTCAAACCACTGCCATCCGAAAGATTCGGCCCTCATGGTGATCTTGCTGGTCTGGCTGATATAGTGGGGAGCGATCTCGTATATCAACAGTTCTGTGTCAAGGTTCCTTCTTCGTAGCTTTTGTTTTCTTTTATACAGATGTATCTCGGCGCTAATCATCTCCTCTGATGTAACTATTGAGGTCAGATTGAACACAAACATCGCTTCTCCATTCACCTCCGCTGTAACGAGAAAGATTGTACTGATGTGCTGAAAGGTTTCGGTTTCTTTATAGTCTAAATGCAATAGAATATGAGATAGGCAGATAGTCAAGTTGATAGAGAAGCACAGAAAGAAAGAGGTTAGAGTGGCAAGCAATGTAGATCTGATCACATGACCAAAATCCCATCAAAGTCGTAACTAAAGATTTAGCTACATTTTGCCTTTGAATCAAGTTTGACAAACTGTACATAAATAAATCGGAATGTAAAAGGCATATGCTTCGCTGAAACTTTAATTTGTAACCTGTTCAGGAATCTTGCTTTAGGGAATGAAACAAGGAAGTTCTTTCAGTTTCTCTTTTGGCCATGCTAACTGACTACTGATCCGGATGCAAGCCTTTCCTTTCATCTAATTTAGTAATAACAGTTACTCACAATCGCAGATATAGAAAAACACGTCCCATTATTCAGTCAACGTACAATTAACTATATATTTTTTTGTGTCTTAACAGGTTCATTTTCAAGACATGTTGAAGGGTTTGACAAGTTCACGGTAAGCATCGGTCCCTTATCTTTATGCGGAGCATTTGTTTCTCCTAATTCTTCTTAGTCCTGTTGTCTATTTCTTGTATATATATCAAAGATATTAGCTCTTAATGAGACAAATTTGTTATATGTTATGCGTTTCGCTTTAATTAAAGAAGGCAGATGGTGAAGCAGTGCTTAGTATTGCGCTACAGAACGAAAAAAGCAAATTGGACGCAACGCGCTATCTGCCAGCTTTATTTTATAATAAACGAGGGTGGTACATAAGTCTATGAATGGTTGGTTGACATTGAAGAAAGGTAGCGTAAAAGAAAAAACATTTTCGTAGAAGAAATATCATGTGACTATGTTTTGCTGTCCTCATGATTTGTCAAACGTTAATTATGAGTCTTTCTATGTAACTAGGTTTATTTGCGACGGAATGGGCTCGTACTACATTCGGACGAAATAATTATCTATTAAGCCGTTGTGTAACTGTAGGTATCAAAGGATTAACGAGTTTCATCTCGTGTCTAAGACAGGAAGTACACACGCCAGAGGCTTGTCGTGCTTAGTATATCTGATGAAAGCCGGAGACTATCAATTTCAACGATAGCGACCAATGTTATCCGCATAACTTGGTTGCCATGACTTGAGGCTCCAGTGTATGTACACAGGGATCATACCCTCAATCGGAGTTTATCAGTTATCTTCCCAGCGACAAGCGGTCTGTGTGCTGTGGCTTGTTGCATCTTGTTGATGGAGAAAAAATTGAAGAATTAAATTCCCTCAAACAAGGCACTTGATAAGATCTTAACCAGCACGAGTGTGAGCGAGAGCTCGGGTCATTAAGGTTAGATAAGGGCACACAAATTGAGAGATTATTTGGATATTAAGAAGGTTGTAAGTACTTGGTAAAATACATAAACTTCGAGAAGAGATTGGGGTATCAAAGTGTCAGAAGTCAATCTGCGTAAAGGTGGGGATAATTAACGTATTTCCTTCACAAGCGTTTCATAATCCCCAGATATCATGGGAGAATCAAACATAGATTCCTAGCTCACGATATTCTGGTGTTTATATCTTTATCTTTAAACATGAAGGCTATAATTTACGGACATAATGGAATATGTAATTATCAGCTTGCTTCTGCCGAAATTGAGATTACATATGATATTAAGTGTTTTCAACGTTTTTATCATACATCAGAACTAGGTGTTTCATTCTAAGTCTATAATGAGCTAAATATTAGTAATGTCATGCAAATAATCGAGAATGTGCAATTTGAATACAGTTAATATGAAAAACAGGAACACAACGTCAAGGAAAAAAACAAAAAAAAAAAAAACAACAACAAAGTTTAAGGTCCAGACCCACCATAACAAGGAGTCAAATTTAAGCAAGGATCAATCCTAACTTGGCTCACACTGCCAATAATTTTATAACTATAGGAAAGGAACATGGACCCCTTACAGGCATCTGATTGGCTGTTTGGTTTGGGTTACCTCGTTTCGATACACGTGATTTATAACCTTTCATTGTTAAATGGCTTAAATGGGAACTAATTAGTCTAAACTCCATGCGCAATCAGATCAGCCAAACTATGTTAGATTTTTCCCACCTTGTTACACCAGACGGACCATGCATACCACATATAATACCTTTCTAGCCCTACCAGTCTGTTTCGGAACTAATCCTTTAAATAATTGATGTAATTCTCTGTAATAAATCATGTCTTTAATATCAAACCCAAAAGATATGATCCGCAGGACTGATCTCGAAGTTGCGCATGTGCCATATTGCAACGTGTGAAAAAAAGTTCCAAATATATAATCAGTGAGGGCGAATTGCATTCGAGCTTTTTTTCGACTTGCTGAAATGCTCCTATCCACCTCTGCTGTCGAACTGGACTGTTAGCTGGAGCCCGGTCTAAATTGGCGACCAAATATCATAGGCCAGTAACTAGAAAAAAAAAAGAAAAAAAAACCGTGTCTCTCGACATGTTAGGCGTTTAGTGATGTTCAAGACAGCATAAGATGCAGGTATTGGAAAAAGGAGAGAGATTTCAGCATTTTATTCAAGATGGCTGATGCTAGTTATCTGCGGTCTCGCGAGTACCGATCCTGACTGACCTGATGGCTAATCGGAAACCTCACCCTTCTGCTCACCGAGTCCGAGACGCTAAGAACAGTAACAGCTGCGAATATCTGGGAATGTTAGATACGCTTCTAACCAATATGGCCTTGAATGTGCTTCTTTATATATATATATATATATATATATATATATATATATATATATATATATATATATATACCCTATATATATATATATATATATGGAATTTACCCTAAATACAATACTCTATAAAATGTATCTAACATTTAAAACATGGAACAAAAAAGTAGGACAAATAGGACAGACACAAAACTGAAAGAGAGATTCTAATGACAAATAATATTTACATTTTTGTCTTAATAATATTTACAGTTTTGTTTTTTGAACTTTTTGAACCCGATCTTCAGACAATTATTATCCTAATAACAAATTAAATAAAGAAAGGTAATTATTTGTAAAGGCCGAATCGAGATGTAAGTAATATTTTACCGTCCAAACAATAAAGACAACTTTTTTTCCTTTTTAGAATACATTTCAAGCTTAAAAAACTGACAAAATTTTGAAAAGTATTTTTGTCTCCAAAAGTGAAAATGCGATTGATCTAATCTAGGAATCTTGTCAATAGATGATTTAGGGCACAGACAGAAACAGCGTTTGTACTGAAATTGACCTTCGCTGAAAATAGACCACAATGTCATTACTCCAGCTGCTTTTCTAATCCACCATCTTGTTCTCGGACTGATTATCCAGGTACTTTTGAAATGTACAGACAAGATATAAGTTTATTTCGTGATTTAATTATATACGATGGTGACCTTAAAGTATTTTATTTATGGCATAGTTACAATATATGACATCAAACATAAAACCGACAGAGTTCATATAATAATGTGAACCTAACAGTATCGAAACACATCAATATTAGCATATAATGCACAAATCTTCGCACGATATTTAATGACTCTTGGTTATATACCTTCAATTATATTATCAGCAGTTTTCAAGTATATTTTTTTTAATTTGAACGGCTGAAAATATCCTAATATATATATATATATATATATATATATATATATATATATATATATATATATATATATATATATATATATATATATATATATACTCTTTCTCTATATATATATATATGGGGGTCTGGGTGGGAGGGGGACGTACATTGCAATCATTTTGTAACTCTGTCTGTTGGTTTCAGAAAGCGGAAATAGATTAGCCACAAGACGCCAGCACGACTATCTGGTCTTAACGTAACATTTGGTAAGTAGAGAGTTGTGCCGAAATGATGTGACCAATAAATTTGTTATTGTTGTTTGCATGCGAATCCTGTTTATTAGTTTTAGATCTAATCATTTTAGAAGATATAAAGAAATCATGGCTTGTAGTAAAAAGGGAAATGCAAGACGAAAATAACAACAATATCTTGACATTTGCCCTGTCTGTGTCGTCGTTCGCACATAAAGGGAAAATTATATAGCTTTAACATAAACTGTCTTGGATTACCGCAGATCTGGAGCGACTACTGCTTAGGCTAACGCTTCTAACTTGTAATATAAACTTTCCCTTTAAATATTACATCCGCAGAGTGTTATCTGCAAAGCTGACTGACTGTCGCCAAACCTCTCCTACCACAAGTGATTTGCTTTGGTGCCTCTTGTGTGTAGTCCCGAACGTCGGGCCCTGTTGTACGTGTGTTTAACACTGGCGCCATCCCGTGCATTAAGTACCTACAAAACTGCGGGACCGTGTGAGCTAATCTCCGTATTGTAACGTTATATTGATACAAGAATATTACCGTAGTTTTCAGTTCAAAAGTTCAACATAATAATCAATTTATGTACACCAATATCGATTGTTGATGTTCCACATTTGCTTCTCAATCATGGCGGTATAAGTATGATGATCTTCAACTGTACAGCTGTCGACCATGTTAGATCTAAAACTATCGAGAAAAAAGGCTAGATTTTCACAAATTCTTCGTGAACCACACACACACACACACACACACACACACACACACACACACACACACACACACACACACACACACACACACATGAAGAGTAATGATGGCATCGCCTGTCTACACCAACCTTTCACAAAAACTTCGACTGCTCAATTGACAGTCAATGTACACCAGCAAAAAAAAAAAAAATGCTTACGTTACGGATGTTTGTCTCCATCTTATCTTTTCTATGATGTCTTTGTGAAGTTTAAAATTTTGTCCGTGATAAGTTGACAATAAATTCGCAAAGTAAATTAATAAAAGCTGGCGGCATGCATGAAGTGGAGTGGAGGGTGCCGTCGGGAGCTTTCTTGCAGCTAAAATTTAATGTATTTCACTTTCACCTCAGTAGAACGGTGGCAACTTTTCACGGAACTTGTATTTCAGAAGAGGGGAGGAGGGAGGTTGACTATTGACATAAAAAGCTGTTCGCGGTAGCAAAGTAGGGGCGTCAGGCGCCGCCAGAGTAATGTCACCAATTTTCTTTTAATTTTGAGTCAAAATCCATATTAGGGTATATATATATATATATATATATATATATATATATATATATATATATATATATATATATATATATATAGTCAAGAGACAAGAGACTCGAAGCCCTGCATGGCGCTGCATTACTTTATGAGTTGAATGAATCCGTTATCAAAGGAGATGTTACGTTTATCCACACAAAGGTTCTTGCAAACCCGACTATTTGATGTATCTGGCTTTCGGCATATCTAACATATTTTATATTTAAATTTTGTATGCAATTAAAATTTCGTCTGATCTTAGTTACTTATCTAATAAGAGCCATGTAACAGTACACTGGATTCCTTAAGCTGCCAGACGCTGTATCAGTCTATCCAATCTTAAAGTAAATGAAGCAAAACATTGTTTTAAAATGGCAAAATAGCTTGAGCAGGCCGTAAAAAGTTTGGAAAATTATCTAGTTTTGCAGTGTTTCTGCAATGAATATACACCTTTTTTATATTATTAGACCCTTAAGTGCTTTGTCTCTAGTTCAACCAGAGAACAGATACCAGTGGTATTTGCAGTTCTAAGATTATAGGATTACTCCAAAATTTCCCTGATCCAGATTCACCATAAAAAGGATAGTCAAGGCATTTTCTTTCAGTACATACCAAAAGCAGCGTTTTCTCCAGACTGCGCGCCCTCGCAGCTCTTTTCTTTATAATAAAATGCGCACGTAAACAACAACTCATCATAAAAGATACAAAAAGCCTGTTACAACAATGTTAACTTGCGCTTTGTGTCCCTACCATTTGACAAGTTCATTAAGTCATCAACGCTCATTATTTATCACTCAAGCGATAAGGCAGACTTCACACCGACAAAGATGGCTTTCCTCATCGATTGTACTCTTCTTAATCCAGAGTATCGCACAGAATTTTTTCACTTTATTTACGCCGAATATGAAACGATGACCTGGTGTAAATTCGTATACTATGAACATAGAGATCGCAGAAAGCGACTGAATTGAAATTATCGACAATGTCAACTGAAGAATAATCACTTTCTCTCAGCATCGCTCACAAGTACCGGAGTGATAGTTCTGTCCATCCACCAATGAAGCACACTAAGCACGTGCTTAGGGCACCAGTCCAACAGTGTCACCATAAAAAATTCAATTGATGTTGATGATAAAATTGAATGAATTATATATCATCATTTCAATCTGCATATAGGAGTATTTTAATTTGTAATGATGGCAACACTGGTATTTTTCCATCTTTTTACCTTTTAATATTGTTTATTTTTTTAGTTTCACATTTTGCAGAGGGGGAGGGGCACCATAATATTTTCAGTGCTTAGGGCCCTGGAAGGCCTTAATCTGGCATTGTGCCCACCAAGCGTAACAAATGCACAAGAAAATGGAATAATGATACTGCTTATACCCACCCATTCCCCAAAAGTGATTGGCTTAAAAATTACCAAAATTATGAAGAAAAAAAAAAAAAAGATTTAAATTATGTAACAACTGCGTATCACTCCCATAAAGCTTATTGTATGTAGGGCACTGTTCTTCAATTCTAATGTATGTTGACTGTAGAAATTCTTACACTAAATAAGAACATGTGATAAATATATGCTAGTTTAGGTTTAAAGGCTCCGAGTGGTCTAAAGCGCTCACCGTTACGGATCACTGTCGTCTCACCTCTCTCTTCGTGGGGTCGAATCTCGGGTTCGGCCAATGTGGGTATGTGAGAAAACTTGCCAGTAGCTTCTCGTGGGTCGGTAGTTCTTTCCGGGGTTTTCCCGGGTTCTTCCTCCACCATTTATACTGGCCGCCATGTATAGCCTATCTTGTGCTGAAAAATGGCGTTAAACCCTACAACAACTACAACAACAAAGTATGTTATAATTAAATATCAATTTAGTATCAAAGTATGTGATCATTAAATACTAACTTAGTTTCAAAGTATGTGGTAATTAAATACCAATCTATTATCAAAGTATGTGATAATTAAATGTCAAATTTAGTTCAAAAGTATCTGATAATTAAATACTAATTTAGTATCAAACTATATGATAATTATAAAAAATTCAGCACCAAACCATGTGATAATTATATACCAATTCAGTACCAAACCATGTGATAATTATATACCATTTCAGTATCAAACTATGTGACAATTTAGTTAAAAATTTAGTACCAAACCAGGGGCCCCGAGTGGCCGAGTGGTCTAATGCGCTCACCGTTACGGATCACTGCATCTCACCTCTGTCTGCGTGAGTTCGAGTCTCAGGCTCCGCTAACGTGGGCACGTGAGAAAGCCTGCCAGTAGCTTCTCGTGGGTCGGTGGTTCTTCCCGGGGTTTTCCAGGGTTCTTCCTCCACCAATTATACTGGCCGCCATGTATAGCCTATCTTGTGATGAAAAATGGCGTTAAACCCTACAACAACAACAACAACAACAACAGTACCAAACCATGTGATAATTATATACCAGTTCAGTACCAAACCATGTGATAATTATATACCAATTCAGTATCAAACTATGTGATAATTATTTACCAATTCACTATCAAGAGAACTACTCGTATGAATTTACTTCAGTAAAGTAAGGGAATTTCATGTAAATGATGATGATGTAACAGGCAAGTAATAAAAAAGCACAGTCCCTGAATCAAATAAATAACAACAAACCCTTGAAAGTACAAAAGGTCCGAAAAACTCAGCTCAGAGAAAGCCGGAGAAAATACTGCATTGCAACCCTGTTCAGCAAATGATCACCGTGTAGTGCATGAATGGCAGTATGTCAGTTCTCAAGATCTCACGACAGAGAGACGCTGTAAATCTAAACGTAGACTACGTCAACAGCAGGTTTCACTGGCTCTTGCATTAAAAAATCATTAAGTCAATTTAAAAAGTTTCTTATTAAGATTATAATGGATCTAAAATAGGATTGTATCCACTGAATATTATCGTACTCTCTCTCTACACACACACACACACACACACACACACACACACACACACACATCGTAATAAATTTCATATAAGTGTGGTTAGCGCCGACTTTCAACAAACACAAAATGCACATTGGGTTAGGGAAACCGATAACATTCCTTCAAACCTCTGCAATCAACCTGATATTTCATTTCAGCTGTTATTAAAAAAATTCCATTTACTGAAATTAAGCGACTTTAAACAAATTTTCCAAATTTAATTGAATTCGAATTGTACCTGCATCATGTACAGCAGAGTGCTAGGTAGATAATGAACCACATCTGCCCGAACTGTCGATGTGCAAAATCCCTGGAGTGCTAAACTGAACACTGAACCGCATTCAAAGCAATGACATGAAATTTTCTAAACCGGGTCTCTCGGATAAAATTACAACTTACTATAATAGCAGGAGAAATGTTAACTGAGAATTAATTCACTTTATCAAACAGAAATTATTTTCATTATTTTTTCCAGCATTGTAAAGATTAACCTCTACATCAATTAAAAATTACAACATTCGGACCAACAAAAATTTAACAAGTGGTAAATCCAGGTGACGTGATAAAGATGGGAAAGAGGATTGGACTGAATTTGTATGTTCAAATTTTATTTCGAAGAAGTGTTTACATAAAATTCCATAACGAAAAATAAAAGTAAAATAAAAATTGATGACATTAAGTGAACGATTATCCCAACTGTTATTTCTCAGTCACTGAAATGGCATCAAAAGTCGTCTTGTATTTCTGATGATTATGTTCAAAATTGCGTAGAAAGGTTGCTATATCTGACAAGTCAGTAAGCATTATAATTAAGTATTTATATATTCTGTTTCAGGCAATCTGAAAAGCAGTACTAACAATATTCGCCCTATTAAAGCTGCAATGATCTGGCTTTTTTAAACGTTCGCATCACTTAATTTCTTTCTTTCTTTATTTTTGTTATAAAAAGATGCCTGCATACTGTTTACATCTGAGAATGCCTGTATATAATGGCTTCATATTGTTTAAATCTGAGAATGCCTGTATATAATGCCTGCATACTGTTTACATCTGAGAATGCCTGTATATAATGCCTGCATCCTGTTTACATCTGAGAATGCCTGTATATAATGCCTTCATACTGTTTACATCTGAGAATGCCTGTACATAATGACTGCATACTGTTTACATCTGAGAATGCCTGCATATAATATTCGAGTCTATGCTCTTAAAATAAGTAACAGAAAAGAGTGAAGTCAGCAAGCTTTGTAAAATTTAACAAATAATTTATTTTCCTAGAATACAAAGTGAAAAATAAGAAAAAAGAACTTACGGTATTGCGAATTAAATCCAAAAACAATCCAAGAATTAAAGACACGAGTCCTAATAATAAAAAGTCCTGAATAAAGCTCAGTTCAAGTCCCGATGAAATTTAAAATTGAAGGCGATGACGTGTCTGTTATGGACCGCGTCGTACTGATGTGTCAGCAGTTTCTTGTTAATCACAGAAATATTATTCCAGGTTTGAATTCAGTATAAATTCCAATGAATGTCTTTATCCAAGAATTTTGTCAGAGCACTTTGTATTTCCAGAGAAAATAATCACTTGAAATCAATAATTTCAAGAAAGTAAAATTCAGCCCAAACTGGACACAACATAATACAATTTAAAGTGCCAGATGTTAAAGTACAACTGGTAAAATTCTGACAGTCACAAGATAATATAGTTCTCTGTTTGAAATCAGGTCACAAATTAGCATTTTCTAAAAACAACCATTACCTAATGGAAAATAACTTTCTATCATGATTTAATGAACCTTGTTTATTTAAAACCCAATAGCCTATAAAATTCACGTGGGAATCTCTAAAACCCTGACCCTGATCAACATATTTACCACTTCTTGTTCATCTGAATAATAATTCGGTTAATTGGCTCATGCACATACAGAATAATGAAGCTATTATTAGTTGTTTACATCAATGAAATAAAAAAAATTTTTTTTTAAAAAGTCAATCAGGTCAAACAGAACTGAACTCAATTCTGGACAAGGTCAAGTCCAGTAAACAATGTTACATTACAATAACATGGACTATAAAATTTTTTAAAACTAACAGACAAACAATTAAATTAAATATACATAACATTAATGCCTGTATACTGTTTACATGCCCGTCTATAATGCATGCATACTGTTTACATGCCTGTCTATAATGCATGCATACTGTTTACATCTGAGAATGCCTGTATATAATGCATGCATGCTATTTACATGCCCGTCTATAATGCCTGCACACTGTTTACATCTGAGAATGCCTGTATATAATGCCTGCATACTGTTTACATCTGAGAATGCCTGTATATAATGCCTGCATACTGTTTACATCTGAGAATGCCTGTATATAATGCCTGCATGCTTTTTAAAGTTGAGATGTATGCAATTAATCTTTTTCTATGTTTATTTCTTGCATTTTCAATTTTCTTTTCCATATGTTTCATAATATACAAATCGGTGACCTCGATGGTAATATTAGGTAAAATAAAGTTTGAGGCGAAAAAAGAGACAATGCTTTGAAGTCAGCATAAATCACAAAAAAATGCGTAGTTAAATTATCTACGGAAACTAAAGAAGTTCCATCTGACAACTAACAGTCAAATAACCCGAGAAAGGCTAATGACTGTAGTGCCGTGGGTTACTATTTTTTGTATGTCAATCAGCTTGTTTACATGCCCCTGTCGCCATGATGGATTGGCCCACGTTAACAGTGAATTACATATTCATTTCAGAACGTAGTAGCTGGTATACATTATTCCCCAAGCCATCAAATACTCGTAAATTGGATGTTTATATCGCTCTATATCAAAAGTGACATGGCTTTCTTCTAATGACGACGTCGAACCAGGGCAAAATCTTAAAGTTTGTGTCTACGAGGGCGTGCCGTGGTTGAATCCCGAACAACTGATTACATCTCTTGAAAAAAAAGGCCATAGTCATCACTGAGATCAACTACATAGACTTTTGCTGACTTATTCACATACCTATTTCGTACATATATTTTAGGCTCCAAACAAAACACACACACACACATATATTCACACACAAACACACGCGGATATATATATATATATATATATATATATATATATATATATATATATATATATATATATATATATATATATATAATGATCGGGATCGAAAGAAAAAAAAAAGAAATGATGACACAACACCTCACCAAAAAAAGGAGGGTGAAGAAAGAATGAGAACAAGGAGAAGTCAATGTAGAAATTCACAAAAGTGAATTAACTATTGTTCCCAAGAAAGCACCTCACCAGAGAGGAAAACTCCGACATAAACAAGGGAAAAAGCCAAAAGAAACATCATAAACAGAAACCTAACAAACAACAACCATTGCTGAAGACAAGGGGCAAAATAAGCCACAAGGAAAAAAAGGAAGAGAACTCCCCGACAGAACACCCCACCTAAAGAAAAGCAAGGAAAGCGGAGAGTGACTCAATCGGGAGAAGCTGAAAATACAGTAGAGGGAAATACAAAAGGGAGACACCAAGGCACGTAAGACTAATTCAGGCTAGATTATGAATGAATATCAGAGGACTCACCAACAACTAAGAAAATAAAAATTATATATAAATTAATTAAAGTATTGATAATCGATAAGTCTATAAATCGGACCTTAAAGCCCGCTCAAACCAAGAAATAGCAAACTACTAAAACAATATATAATGTGTTAAAATTATTCCTCAAACAAAACCAAAATGACCTCAGGGCAAGATCACTCCTTTGAAACAACTGGTTATGGGGAGAAAGGAAAGGAAAGCCGACAAACAAGAAATACCTCAAGTCAGGTGAAAACGGATCCGGAAACCGATAACTCAAGAAAACTTGGATATTAAAGAAATGAAAACGAGGAGAACCTCGAGCCAAATTTTTTTAAACATAATAAATATTTAAGCCTTCGGTATTCAGAGTGTTACGATGAGACATCTCTAAAGCTTTAAGCAGCCATATATGCTAAGATGGACTTGGAGGTGTCCACAAATAAAACATAAAGTAATTAATTCTTCTCGATAACTAAACTGGCATTCATTGCCTACATAAACAACGGTTTACAAACTAACGTGTTCGACTACTTTCGTACTGTTCTCTCTGGAATGAAAGTATCACGTGTGTGGATTATAGTGCGAAAGCAGCCGTTATTCCTATCCAACAAATGACTAGAGCAAGTGAAAATGCAATCAAATGTGCGAATTTTGGCTACATTCCTCCCCACCTCCACCACACTTGACTCTTAACACAATACGCATGCACGAATTTTAGAATATCAGCAGTAATGACCCAGATTTTCAAGGTTAGGGTTTGAAAGCCGTTTGTGATGTCGTTTATCTGTATTGATATTATGTAGTTGCAATGTAGTTCTCTGTCATGCTCGATTTAACATACTCATACGACTAATCGAAATACCTTGTTATTACTTTTCGTCTCAGCGGGGTCTCGGCACATGACCAGACGCTGATAAATACAGGTTTCTTGGACCCCAAATGAGAGAGAGAGCGAGAGAGAGAGAGAGAGAGAGAGAGAGAGAGAGAGAGATGCATGCCTATGAAACCATTCAGTTCGAAGAGATATTTTTATACGAAATATAATTTATAATTCATTTAAGAAGCGTGGCACTATTAGTCACTAAAAAAATCACTACAGCAATGCATATGTGTGTAATTGCATTCGTCGGGGACACAAAAAAAACTACCACCGACAAGTAAATATTCCAGCTTGACAAGTACATGTTTCACAATTTAATTTTTTTTATGCCATATATGAAATATGTAGAAATGGAAACACTTGAGAGACCTAGAGGGTAACAATTACATACTTTCGACTACACTCGAGGGGTTAGGATGGTTACCGTTCCCGAGCATGCGCGCACACATCGTAATCAGCATTCGGTCTTCTCACACATATGCATTCGGTCTTCTCACACATATTCAGGATTATCATAACAAATTAACTCCCAAGAGGAACACAATGATCTGACCAGTTATTTATAAATGACGACTGATTTATTCGATGGACTGTAACATGATCAATCAGACAGGAATGCTAAGGACTACTTTGAATAAATATTCTATTAGTTTCAAAAATATAAGGTGGGTATTTGAATATATTGCAGTCATACACCATAATAATAATAATAATAATAATAATAATAAAAATAAAAATAAAATAATAATAATAATAATAGTACTACTACGGCTGCTACTACTAACAATAAATCTTCTTTTCATCATCATCGTCATTATCTTCTTGTTGTTGTTATTATTATTATTACGACAATGCTACAAAGATAAGGAATGTAATTTAGTAGATATATAGGTAAAGTAGTTGCCTAGGTAAGTGAAGAAATACCTAAGTAGGCAGGTAGGTATGCAGATAGGTAGATAAGTAGACACAGAGTGCGAAACAATTAAGTAAACGATGTTCAATCTTTCATTTACAGTTGCTAGAGAAAAGCTACCTCCTTGCAAATTTACAACAGAAAATAGTTTCGTTGGTGGAGAGTTCAAGAAAGAGGCTAAATGTGTGTGTGTGTGTGTGTGTGTGTGCTGTTGTTGTTGTTGCTGTTGTTGATCTATGGTGTAAAGATCTAAAACAGCCATGGTGGTGACCATCCTGGATGCTCGAGTGGCGCCACTTCCATTTAGGACCAGCTTGATGATAGGATGTGTGTGTGTGTGTGTGTGTGTGTGTGTGTGTGTGTACAGTTTCATGGTAATCCTCCAAGTAGTTTAGAGTAACGGCGATAGCAAACTTTTATTCTGACAGACGAACGACAAACAACAATCCATCCCATAATTTGTTCTGGTCTATAACTATTAGAGTTAAATTCAATTCTCGTTCTTTTAGGTACCCAAAATTTGCACACTTTTAATGACAATATCGTTATCTGTACAAGAACATTGAAAGACAAAAGATAAATTAACCACTTATGGACTGATGTTGAATTAAAATTAGGAAAGTATGAAAAATGAGAGAGAATGCAATACAGGTATTCAGAAATACCCAATGAATCAAAATCAACGTTTCGGTTTGTTCGTTCGTTACGCTTTGAAACTCTTGAGCAAGACTCAGTGAAATCGATTTACAGTTGTAAATTTCACAGCCATATTTTCATCAGCGAATCAAAACATCCTTCAGATATGAAGTGTACAGTTTCACATCCTAGATATGAAGTGTACAGTTTCACATCCTAGATATGAAGTGTACAGTTTCACATCCTTACAGCGTAGATTGCCATAGCTTTTACATGTACTTTAGGTAGACTGGCATTATCTCAAAGTAATTACAAGAAAACTGTTTAACTGTTTAAATACGCCTTGACACCTAAGCGACATCCAGAGGTTTTGCGAAAATAATTATCTAAACAGAAAGGGAGCACCGTTTTAGTCCTAAGCCATTTATGATACATGGGCACGTTATGAATGGAAAAAATACTATCAACAGATCTACAGGCACAGGTCTATTTAGCAAAATTAAATTTTTCAAGCATAAAGTTCCTCATGCTCGAATTTTAAAGCAGTTCGAAAGTTCTATGGAAAACATGTTAGTTTTAAATAACTCCGATTAAAGTATGAACTTTCTATTAATTAAGAACGTGCATAATGGCAAAGACCGGATATTGAGAAAAGTTTTAAAAGTCGGAGTTTCTGACTAAAAAGCGAACATATATGTATTTGTCTCGGCTGACGGCAAGTATAAATGTCAATGTACGAGTATTAACTCCAGGAGCACTCAGAAAGGAATGAAGAGGCTCGATATACACGTGCAGCCAAGAAAACGATTGGATTGAACATTCGCTTGTATAGTGTATATACATGTGACAGTCACTGTTAGGAAAGACCTTTGAAATTTTACCACTGTAGCAAGAAAGGTCAGGATATGAGGAACAACAAAAAGAAAAACCAAAAACGAAAAGAGAAAGAAGATATAACAGGCAAGGCTGGCATCAAATTTTCCAGATAGGTTGAGTGTGCAATATAATTATACGTAAAGTCTTAGATGTAATTAGAAATGCTAATCATTCGTCCCCCACGGTAGCATGATTGTAAGGACGGTCAGAAACGGCCCTAGGATGTGCGGGGCCCGAGGCAGCAAGCGATGAGTGGGACCCAAATAAAAAAAATTGCATTGCGGAGTTATTTCCCTCAGCAGCGCGGGGCCCCTGAAAGCGCGGGGCCCAAGGCAGTTGCCTCGTTCGCCTTGCCCTAGGGCCGGGCCTGAGGACGGTAGTTCCAAAGTAATCCGGAACAGATCATTGAGAATCTAATATAGAAAATATCAGCGTGTGTAACCATTTGCAAAGACAAGGTCGTCTCCTGTGCTTCAGAATGGTCTCCCAGTGCTATATACATTTGACCCAGTCCACAACGAAACATCAAAACAAATTTTAAAAAAGTGTTAAATAAATAAAGAGTGGAATGTTTATCAATTTTTAACAAAGTATTTTGAATATAAATATCAAGGGACTCTACCACAGATTGTGTTGCGCATCATTGACCTTGTAGATGGTGTCACTGATTTTCTGATAACGGATTCATTAATGATTATTTCTGGGTTACCTTGGAACCACTGTTCTTTCGGTCAGCTCCACTGACGGACTCATGATTAGCATTCGTTCTTTTAGGCAGGCTTAGTTCGAGTTTCCTCTGACCCTTGCCACCCCATTTTTGATATTTGGACATTTATGTTGGGGTGTAGGGTCAGAGTCCATATTCTATCGAAAAGTTGGAATTCGCCGACACCATTTGGTGTCGGCATAGAGTAGCCGCTTACTAACCGGCCTAGCAAACTTTAACGACCTTTCATCGAGATATAAGTGCATGAAATCGATAGGAATATGATTTATTTTCTCAGATATTGCGAGTATAGCATTCGTTATATCTTCAATCCTCTGACAGACTAGCCGAAATTATAGCGTTGATGAATTTGACCTGTAACTCGCCATTTGCATTCCGGTCACATGACTACACAAATCTCGCGACCCACATGTCAATGACTTCAGAGTTCAAATAGTCACGTGATATCAACAATTGTCCATTTCTAATGTTGCTGTAGGAAAAAAAAATCGAACATATAAATTAAAGTCACGTAATATTTATAGAAATATAAAAGAACATAAACTTGTAAAAAGATTTATACTGGAAACAACGACCAGAAATCTGCAAATGTTTCAGCAGCTTGAAAAAAAAAAAAAAAAAAAAAAAACATTCAACAAGCGGAGAGCACAGGTCAACGCGGTAGTCACGTGATACCAACAAAATACATCGCTGACATGTGCTTAGTACTTGACGAATCTAGTTTTCTCCACCTTGCTGCGATACCGGCGAATTCCACCTTTTCGATTGGGAATGGACTCTGACCCTACACCCCAACATAAATATCCAAATATCAAAAATGGGGTGGCAAGGGTCAGAAGAAACTCGGACTAAGGCAGGCTATGATTTGTAAAACTATTTTGAATGGCAGCGAAAACGTTAGCGGAAATTTATATTGCACCCTGCCCACCTAGAAAATTCGTTGCCAACCTTGCATATTGTTTTCGTTTTTCTCGTATATTTGACATTTCTTACTACTGTGACATTATTTCAAAGGCATGTGTTGTTTGTTATGGAAACATACGTAATGATCATGATTTTGTACATATGCGGTTAAATATCTATGGAATTGTTTCTGGTAAGAAAAAGAAAAAAAAAATATGTTCACTTGATTTTGATTACAGGTACATGCTATTATCACTTGTTTTCATATATATGCTGGTTTGTTTGTTTCTTTCTGACTGAGCTCGGGGGTCAGCCACCCATGCACAAACATCAGCTTCGACAAAAGTTGGTTTAATGGTCCATATCATATAGAACATTGCACTTTACAGGTGCGTAATTAACACAAAGCCCCTCTCTCTCTCTCTCTCTCTCTCTCTCTCTCTATATATATATATATATATATATATATATATATATATATATATATATATATTATTCCATGATGGAAATCAATAAAGGACATAAGCAGTCCCTTGATTGTGTATAAAATATGTCAAGTGCGAGTCCCGACTGTTTTCCTCTCTGATCTATCTGCCTTGTTGCTAATATTGATTGATAACCTTCCCTGCGTTTGTTCTTAATCCATATTCGCTCCATTAGCTAATTCACTGAGCAAACAACGCTATATACAAGTCAACAGCTTTATCAGCTTATCATCTGAAGGCGATTTTCGCTCAAAGGATTGCTGATACGCGGTGACGGATTGACCTGCGGTCTGTCGCCGTCTAAGTCTGGTACTATTTTCACTAACGTTCGATTTTGTGAATGGCAATGGCTAGGAGAAGATCAAACTGCAAAGTAAAGTTTGGAATTGTTGTATTGTATAACTCGTTTATTAATCTCATTGATTTATATGATACAGACAGTTGGAAAATGGACATCAAATTTGGGTGAAGACTGTCTTTTCTCAGCCATTTAGATACATACTGTAATCTTTAAGGAGCCCTGATCCTTGAACATTCATGAAATTTTGCTAATAAAGCGCGATGGATAAATCCACGAAGACCTTTTATCACAGAAAACCATGTCTTCTAAATGAAAAAATCTAAACCTGTCACCGTATGCCAACCAATTCAGTTAGTATCCCCCCCCCCCAAATATAATAATTCAAGTTTCTGACTTCATATAGATTACAGTTATACATTTATTGCTATATGGCTGAGTTCGTATTGATGATCTAAAATTTCTTTTCTGGTGATATTTTTGCGTCATGTTTCATATGTTTATATTTTCAAAAACAATCTGAAATGTATAGTGATTGTCGTCAAGCACATAGTGTTTTACTACACCAAAAAAACTTTCACAGGTGTTTAAATTTTTGAACCGTTTATCTAGTTATTTCTTTATAGAAATAAGTATGTGTAATGCTTCACCATCGTTCATTATTAGCGACGCATTCTCCATAGGGTAATAGTTAACAGTGTGAGATAGAAACATGCTGGAGGTGGTGGTTTTGTCGCATGATCTTTTTATTTCAGTTTTTAAAAGATAGTTTATCTTTTCGTATCAATATCCCTTTCGTTTCTTCTAATATTGTATAAATGTCAACGTCAAGCGCGATAAAAGTAGTATATCTAAGGGAGATCAACCTTGTCGAAGAAAGCTTCAATTGACTCCTGTTTGGGTTGAAGGGAAACCTGATAAGAATTATCTGTTTCCCATTCAGGTTTATCTACAGTCTACTTGCAGAGCATTTTCTGCTCTGTTGACTTATTAATCACTAGGAAAGTTTTGTTGCTTTGGTAACTTGTTAGTCACGAGGAAATTAATGCTGCTGAAATACAGCCAAAGGATGATTATACACACACAAACACACACAATCAATCAATCATCATGGGAAACAGCGATTACAATAACATTTCTTTCCATTTGACTGATTCATTTGCACTGAAATAGGCCAAAACATTTGTTTACGGTGTAATTTGAAAACCTGGTAACTTAATAACCTTCACGCCTATAAGATATCTTAAAGCTGGAATAAAGAGTTTTGACTTGTGATTGGCTAGCATCAACACACACACACACACGTACGTGTGTGTGTGTGTGTGTGTGCGTGCGTGCGTGCGTGCGTGCGTGCGTGTGTGTGTGTGTGTGTGTGTGTGTGTTTACATAAAAGGTAGCCAACATACGGTCCGCAGTCCGTTCCGGTCCGTGGCCTCTCCAGCCCTGTGGAAGTTGCCTGTGCCAAGATTGATAAGTTTTTGTCGTTGAGTAATTCCATTTTATGCTCAGGTACATGTAAAAAGGTTTATAAAATTATATTACCTTGCTGAAATCATCTCTAAATCTCCATGACCTTACCGAAACAATCAATAAATCTCAATGAACTTACTCAAATATGCAATAAATCTCTATGACCTTGCTGAAATAATCAACAAATCTCCATGACGGGTGCTTACAGAATTAATAGCTCATGCTAAGTTTTAAAAAAAAAAAAAATCATATTGAAAACGATATTTTACAATAATTTTTTTTTTTTTTTTTTTTTAATATTATTCCAAATCAGACAGTGTTATCAATTGATGTCGTAACCTTGACTTTTAATTTCATGGTTAACGGATGCGTCTATTCAAAGCAGACTATACTAGTATTAGGTCATAATCAAATTCTGGCCCGGTGTAATAGAGACCATGAAGCAGTCTACGGCATGCATGCTACAGTACATGCTACGAAGGGACTACACTGAAACAATTTCACATGCTACGGAGACGGAAGCGATGCGTACAAGCAACCGCACTGCATTTCACTGTTTGCTTCTTATCGTGTAAAAATCGGAAATAGGTATTTTTCAGTTTTTTTTCTTCAAATCAATGGTGAAATTTCTATATTTCAAGGAATCCTTAATAAACCTTTATGAAGTGTCAAAGTCAAGATCTTTTATGAATGTGATATGACCCGCAATGTGACTGAAACGTCGTAGTACTCCCTGGCCCATAATGATATGACGACCCACAATGTGACAAAACGTTGTAGTACTCCCAGGCCCATAATTATAGAACCCATAGTCAATGTTCCCTCTAAGCTGCGCGCGCGCAGCTTGTTTGATGTCTTAACGCAGCTTGTTTGATGTCTTAGCGAACGTATGTTGTTTGATGTCATGCAGTCTGCTCAGTGGCCTGTGCTCGGCGCTCACTAGTGCACATGCCTTAGAGGGAACGTTGCCCATAGCGTCACTAAATGTCGTAGTACTCCCTGGCCCATATTGATGTGATCCACAACGTGACAAAATGTCGTAGTACTCCCAGGCCCATAATGATATGACGACCCATAATGTGACAAAACGTCGTAATACTCCCAGGCTCATAATGATATGACGACCCACAATGTGACAAAACGTCGTAGTACTCCGAGGCCGAAAACCTTTTACAAATTACATTACTTATGAAAATGGATGAAGTAAAAGAAAAACTGAAATGTGACGATAAAATGAAGGAAAATGTCTTTTAACAGTGAGACCCAATTAACAGCTAAACATAATATTTAATCCACGGACAATAAATAACATCCTGTATGCAGAACTCGGTATAATATTAACAGATTTTTCATTCTAAACCAATACTTAACTAACTTAACTAAACCAATACTCAACTAACTTAACTAAACCAATACTTAACTAGCTTTAAATCAATACTTAACTAACTTAGTTAAACCAATACTGAACTAACTTAGCTAAACCAATACTTAACTAATCCTAGGTATTTAAGAGATCTTCTTCACCTTATACACCGACGTCAGACGTAAATATTTTTACATGTAAAATTTATCATAAAAAGAAGAAAGAAAGAAATTTCAGTGTGTATTTTTAACAACGTCGGCCCTATGAAAACCCTTCTGAAGCCTAAGTTAAAAACTAGGGCTACATATACATCAAAAAGTTTGAAACATTCATTATAATTTAAGTGAAATGAAATTCAAATTTAAAATTAGCCTATTTATTGCTCTTGGTATTTTATCAGCGAATATTTGTTGAGCTTTAGAGAATGTTCCATTGGCCGAGTTTAAAATTAGCCTATTTATTGCTCTTGGTACTTTATCAGCGAATATTTGTTGAGCTTTAGCGAATGTTACATTGGCCGAGAGAAAAGGACCTGAGTAATTAAAATTGTGATGATGAAAATGACGATGATGGTGATGCTGTAAATTGATGATATTGCCACATGTGCAGCTAAACATAAAGATAACAAGATACAGTGAAAAATAGGTTCGTCAGGATATCATCATCAAATCACATTTAGTTGAAATATACATTTTCAGTGTAAGAAGCTTGACAAGAATTGGCTTCATTTTTTTAATGTGTCAATACAATGCCTCGATTTATGACTGTTACCTGTATAATTGAGGTTAAATACCCGAAGATATATGGTTATATCAAACTGATAAACCGTCCTGACGTCAGGTAGCTTCTGATATGTAGATAATATAGTGTGATAGAGAACCGATCGTCTAACTAACAACAATGCCCCGCAAAACATTTCTTCTCCCGTTGACATGTCCATTTCTTAGCTTTTATCAATCTTGACATTTTACATTGGGCTCAATTTACGATTAATGTCGACTTGCCAATTGAGTTAGGGGTCAGTTTTTACTAGTTATTGTTATTAAAGAAAGCAGACAGATCGGAAACTCTGATAATCATGGGTTAAATGCCCCAGGAACACGTTTAAGCATAATTTCGATACCCTATTTCC
Organism: Megalonaias nervosa; assembly: GCA_016617855.1. Taxonomy (NCBI): domain Eukaryota; kingdom Metazoa; phylum Mollusca; class Bivalvia; order Unionida; family Unionidae; genus Megalonaias; species Megalonaias nervosa. The sequence goes on along the minus strand of JAECUM010025056.1, from coordinate 10,687 downwards.
TAACCGTAAACCTAGGACCATTTTATCGTATATATCCAGCTATATCTTACGTACGTACGTACATACATAGTCGTGTTTCATAATTAAATTATATCATTTATTTCCTAAAATTCACACGATTCAGAGGTGTGCATTTCGGAATTTTTTGGTAGTGGAAGTATATTTGTCTGATCTAAATTATCTAGGTTGAATTGGTATTCCTTACAAATTCAACCAGCCATACTAGTGGATTAAACTAAGTAAGTATTTATAACCACAAATACATGATTGGTTAAAATTCTTAATTTGACACATTTCAAGAATATTTTCTTCAGTTCCTCATGTATAAAAAGAAAAAATGCAAACATTCTGACCCTGAAGCTTGTTTGCTCTAATTTAAGTGTATCTATCTATCTATCATTAATGCTGACGTGTTGACAATCTTATCTGGGGGAAAAATGAATGAGCGGATGTACAGGTTACGTCATTATAATATGATGCGATGACATTAATCGTGCCCCGTACATTTCATTAATTATTTGCCGGAAATTGACATCGCCCTCTGATGGCGGAAGATTGTTCAGTGAATCTGTGCTACCATACGCGCAACTCTCCAACAGAAATATTTTTATCTTAAGCAATTGATTAAATAGGTAAACCAGCGTTCGTCTCATTTTTTGTTTCGAATATAAACACATGTAACACTTTAAACAGTCATATTTATTCGGAACAATTACAACTGAAATTTTAATAATGCTGATTGAACTATGTCTATTTCTTCGTCGTAACTGGACAATAACAACAAAATCTAGAATGAGAACCTAACAATAACTACAAATCCAGAATGAGATTGCAGCCTGAGAAATGTAAACTATTGAAATATATTTATACTGGTTCCAGTCATATCACGTGTCTGAGAAAAATAGATGTTACTAGTTCATTACATCAGAACGGACATACCTATGTATTCCTGCTCACTTCTTGTGTGCTTTGACAATATCGTAACAAAAAAGTTATGTTATTTATTTCGTGCGATTCATTATTATTTTTATAACTATTTTGTAATTATAAGAAATAAGCTTTTGTTTTGTTTTTTTTTGGTGAATGGCCTCCCAGTTAAAAATCAGTGAGACTCGAAAATGTTTCGTATATTTCGGTACTTTCTGTTTGCAGACCTTATATGATATATAACGATTTAAGATTTAAGAGTCAATATTTATATTTAATAAAAAAGAAATAGCCAACCAACCTACCAAATATAACAAAGGAAAATAACGTTTCAGCTAGTTCCCACTGTCATTGTTACCTAAATTTGTATCGATACGTAGGTGTCTATTTCCATCACTGTTTGGGTCAATTGTAGGTGTCTTTTACTATTTCTACCTACGTTTGTGTCAACTGTATCGGTACGCAAGCGTCTTTTACTATTTCCACCTACGTTTGGGTCAACTTGAAAATAACGCAGATTCTATTCTTGTGAGCATAAATAAAAAAAAAATTAAAAGAAAACGTGAGTAAAATGACTATTAGACTATTTGATGAAATGACTGGTAAAATGACTTTGTTGAAATGACTATTTGGTAAATGACTATTTGACTATTTGGTGAAATGACTGGTAAAATAACTTCGTTGAAATGACTATTTGGTAAATGACTATTTGATGAAATGACTGGTAAAATGACTATTTGTTGAAATGACTATTTGGTAAATGACCATTTGACTATTTGGTGAAATGACTTGTAAAATGGATATTTGTTGAAATGACTATTTGGTAAATGGCTATTTAGCGAAATCACTGTGTGGTAAAAGGGCTATTTGGTTTATGGTTAGTGGTTTTAATGCCATTTTTCAGTGCAAGATAGGCTATACATGCTGGTCAGTATATCTGGTGGAGGGGAGACCCCAGGAAGAACCACAGACCCACGAGAAGATACTGACAAGTTTTTTCACGCTGGCCGAGCTGAGACTCGAACCAATGCGGATTGAGATGAGATGTCAGTGATCTGTAAAGGTGAAATCTTTAGACCATTTCGCCAAAATATTTGGCAAAATGACTATTTGGTAAAAGTTACTATTTAGTTTTAAAAAATTACTATTTGGTATAATGACTATTTGGTAAAAATTACTATTTGGTAAAGTGACTCTCTGATAGTTAATTGTTCACTGTAATTGAAGATGCAGATCGAACGTAGGTCAGGTGATAAAGACTACAGTCTGGTGTTCTTACTTCGTCTTACACACTTGTCTTACATACCTACATACTTACACACATTTTACACACTTAAACATTTGCAGTGAGTAAAACAAATATGATACAACTTTATAATTTTAAAAAGCTTGATTTTAATACACACTCTTGACAGTAAGCACAATACACATATTTCTTTCTTTCTCTTCAAGGTAAAATTAATTAAATAAAATATAAACAGAAAACTATAAGACCAATAAAGTGTTTTTACACCTTTATGACTTTCTCGGGGACAAAAAGGACCTTAACTATGATGAACCACATCCGGCTCTAGGGGTTAAACGCATAGCGTAATGGAGGATGTTTTTGATTTGATAAGTAACTTGTCCATGAGCAAAGGAAGGATGTAGGTAGGCCTTTATAACAATATCATTTATGTCTGATAAATGAACCCCATAAAGCAAAAGGTAATTGCAAGAAGATAGCTTGGGTGTGCTACCAATAAAATCATGACTAATACGAACCAATGATATCCCATAATAGTAAAATAAAATTTGTATGGAAAATGATGATCTTAGGAAATGCACCAGATCTTTGTCTTCAAGATAGTTTTAATATCAGAGAGAAAGGGTAACAGTGTGTGTGTGTGTGTGTGTGTGTGTGTGTGTGTGTGTGTGTGTGTGTGTGTTTATATATGTAGGTAAGTAACTGTGCGTACGTGCGTGTGTGTGTGTTTAAGATGAATTTTAGCTAATGCCGTGTATCAAAGAGCAGCAAGTCCTCAAAGCTGACGATCTTAGGTACTCTTATTTACATCCATCATGGTGTCAGGTAAAGGTAAAAAAGAAAACAAAACAAAAAACGTGTGGAAGATACTTCAGTCTTCCTGATGACCCTTGTTGCAGGTGTTATTTGTATAAATAACTGATCGGGAACAATCAAGAACGCAGCTACTTTATCGATGTTGGTGTTCTCTTTCTTTACAAGTATCATACAACAAAAAGTTATGTAAAAAAAAAAAAAAAAAAAAAAAAAAAAACTTGTGGGAAAAATCACCTCACATTTTAGGCGCAGTACCCCGTGATGAAAAACAGTTGTCCCAGCAAGGTGAGTTCTGACGATTTAATTCTAACATCTTAGCTTGATAAATATTTATTTCTGATTTTCATTAGCTAGCAAATATTTTGACTTATCACGGTATGCAGAGGCGCTGCATGTGCAAGATTGCATATTGTACAACATGTGCAAACCCTTTTCTGATAGCAAGTGATTTCGGAGTTATCAGGCAGTTATGTATCAGATGGTGTGGATTCCGAATCCAGCCATTATCTCTTTCTTTATCTAACCTTTGCAACTCGTGCTTGAGGTATTAGCATACTCCTTGGAAAGGTATTTTCCTGAAATGCATGGTAGATATTTTAGTAAATAGTGTATCTTTTAACGGTTTTAGCTCCCAATGTAAAAATGGTGCTTGAGTGTAAAGAATATATTTCATCGTTGAATTTTATATCAGAAAGATTGACGGGCGTAAACTGGTACTACTTTATACCTTATATCCACATAGGAAAATGTAACTAGTTTGCCTGTTTCTTTTATTTTAAAACAAACCTGAAATGGGTTAACACAATATAACGACCAGTACAAGTTACTGGTTGGTCCCCTCAACGAATTTGGCATAAATTGATCTAACAGAGAGAAAATAAAGCAATTATTTCAACACAAAACATATGTATCATAGGCAGAAGATGTGTCGCTCATTTTATCGAAAAAGGAGCACGATCTATCGAAATTTTACTATTTAAGGCGAGCTGGATCCATAATTTATCATTACACTAGTTAAGTGTATTAATTATAACTGCACTTTTCTTATGCACTAACTTGAACTCTACATTTTCAAAACAATCAGCATATGTTATGAGGCAATTTCTGAAATGATCGGACTTTTTAGAGCGAATAACCGAATCACACATGTTTACTTTGTCATCCTACTCAAACCCCAGAGGCTGAATTCAATTTACTGCTTATATTCTGTTTTACGTATTTATGCTGTTTTTTAGTGAGTACAAGTGACATTCTTCACTAGGCAGCATATCTTTAGAAGTTCAGTGAAAAGTGTTAATGATTTACTGGGGATTTACTGTTAGTGTAGTGATGCCAAATAAGGACTTGAGATGGTGTATTCTGCAACGCTCTGATTAGCTTCCACGATTTGCTGTCTATTCAGCTTCCCTTCTAGTGAAAAAAAGTGACTCGTGCCGTATGTACTTGCTGCGCAGACCCGTATCTGCCGTCGTTATTGCAGATCTTGGTCTATGCAATTTGTTTGGCGTAATTTAGTAGTAACAAACACACACCTTTATCTGTATGTGCCCTGTGCTATGGCAGGTCGGGATCTTTGTTGTTTGCAGTTTGACTCGACCTATAAGCGAGTATAGGCGGTATATAAATAGCTACATGATGCTGTTTTGGGATCTTCTTAGAAAGATGGCTCACAACTTAAGAGCTGAAATTTTCGGGAATGAGCATATCCTTGACTCATTATATGAAGCAAATACTAAATAAATAAAAACCAAGGGGTACTATTGAATCGGAGTCGATTAGTAAGGGTCAAGATCGCCAAGGTGCCTTACCGTGTGGCGCATCCACTTCATAATCAACGCATTGTCACAGTTAATCGCTATAAATAATTCAGTATTTATTTATACTGCGTGTCAATAATGTAAAATTCGTTTTCGGTATTCGTTTTTCATCGAAATCCTATGAAAACTGAGTGCGGGACAAGACACTAATCGGGTGATGAAAATAAAAGGAAACCATAATTGATGTCAAAGATTTACCTGTATATTAACTGTTTCTTTCTTCCTGGAGTAGCAATATAAGTTTCAATTGTTTTCCCGAAATTTATTGACACAGTTGAACAAAGAAAGATAACACTTTTACATTTTATCTTCAAAATAAATTCATCAAAAGTTGCAAATTTTTTTACTCGAAAGCTGAAAACATGTAACAGAATATTACATTGTTTTCTATTCGCAAATTTAATTCATAAATGTTTAGAATTTTTACATTCTAATTAGTGATCAGGGGAAAAGTATATGATGTAACAGTTTCTGACATTTTTTGTAAACATGTTTTTTTTTTAATGAACCATGTGTTTGGTTTACGTTCAGATCAATAATTCTCCCGAAAACTTGTTCATTATGCATGTTACTAGCCTATGCGTAAAATTAATTCTCAGCGTAGACGTTTACAGTAAAAAAATAAAAAAAAAATAAAAAACTCCCAATTTGAAGTATATCGGTTTTGCTAACAAGGTCGTGTCGCATTTCAACCAACAACAATAGACAGTTTATAAAAACGGACTTTCCTGCTCCCAATTGTGTACTGCGATGCTTTAACAAGCATGTACCTAGTCATTGGCAAGCGAGCGAGACACGTTGACTGGAAGCTAATACTCGCTGAATTAACCCCAAAGAATGCTATACAACAAACATCAAATTTGATCGTGTAGCCGATAGTATTGCATAAAAGCGTGTGTGCTCTCTTTATTATCACCATGACGAAAGAAAAATGAAACACAGAACTAATCTAAAGAAATTTTGGCCGACCCACATTTGGAGCGAAATTATTAAAATGACATCACCTACTTTGTCCCATGGAACCCCTAACATTGCTGGCTTTAAGATAATCATGATACATTTACTAACGAGTTCAAATTTAAAAGGAGAAAAAGATTTAGTTAAGTAAAAGGGGTTATGGAGGAAATATGAAATTGCCTTGGTACGTCACAATATCGATAAACCAAAGTCGTCACGAACGTAGGCATTCTTTTGTCTAAGGTAACTGATGAGTCAACTTAATACTCAGGACATAGCATTTAAATAATTCCTTTATTAGAAAATATATAAATACTAAGTTGATCAAAATTAAATAAGTATAGATAAACAACCTCATTGTAGAGAATATCCCATTTGCAAAATAAGGGAAATCCTTTTAGGGAGAGTCTGACACATTAATGGTCAAGAGCTGTGCCACTTTGGCACAAACGGGGTCGATTTAAATTAATTTGTCATACCTGATTCAAATGATTTAACTATATAACTTTATTTCGTTTGGCAGGCCCAACAAAACTGGCCTATTGATAAATGTGATTTGCTGTGTTTTCTGTTCAATGAAAGCGAAATGGTGAGCTTGATCGAGATCTCAGTAAGTTCTACTGATCTGCGAAAGATAAAGATGGTTTCTAGTTGACGAGTTGTAAACCTTGCAAATTGGCAAGAGGGCTTCTACCAAAGTGGCAAATCAGCCTCAGGGGAAAAATAAGCTTTCGAATAAACTGAGGGTGGGAATGATTTCCTAGTCGTTTATGTTCCTTAGTGCGAAATGAGCAAGATGCTAGGGATACCAGTGTCTGATTTAGGGTTAATTTGACCAGGTAGCGGTGTAATTCATACCAAGAATGAGATGCTGACAGTTCAGACCACGGAAAATAATTGCATTTGATTTAGACCAGAATAACGAGAGAATCGTACACTGAATAATCAGATTAACTGAGCTAAGACATGAATAATATAATTAATATAATAAGGAAAAAGTCACGTGCACTAAACCATCTTCCAGGTACTAAATCGTTTACATGATAACTAAATTAGTGATACAGCATTCAGGAGTTAATGTTTAATGAACACCATTTTGTCATTTTATATTGAATAATTGTTTTCCTGGACCTTAAACATATTAATGATTTTAAGATTGTGTAAAGCATCAACAGAGCGTGTTCATGGTTTTACGATTGTGTCAAGGATCAACTGAGTGAGTTACATGATCATTTAGTAGATGTTATTCCAGAGTCATTTCATCTCTTTACTTCTCTTCTGCCTATCTGTTTTGTTATCTCAATGTTTGCTTGTTTGTATGTTTGTCCCACTATTTGTCGATCTATCTGAGCAGTTAGCAGCATCTAGCCATTTAGTTTTTAAGTGACACTTTGGAAAACTATCCTTGGCTGCATAAAACACATTCTTGACAGCCTAGCAGAAATCTGAAATATCTTACGGACGTGGGCTGGAAAATATCAGTCACCTGAAGTGGGGGTCTTTAACAGTTTGTTTCCCTAGAACATAGCTGAAGACTTGAAACGAAACTTTGACATGTTAAATCAGTTTTCTAATTGGAGACTCCAAGAAGTATAGATAAACAAATAAGACGTGTCAACCCAAGCATCAATTCTTATCCATACACAGATGGTATTGAATTTCAAGTGAACCACAAACTTGAGTCGGGATGAAAAGAAGTGTTTGAAAAACCAGCTTTCCGGTTGAAGTAGAAAACTGAAGAGTCAATCTAGGGGTTCAGCCTTGGGTGCGATCCGACGCGCGATATAGGGGTGAAAAGAGCATCAATCGGTAACGCAAAACACCTACCCTAATCAAGTCATCTTATTCCGAGAGAGCGAAAAAGAATCTGAAAATGTCAAAGGTGTTCTGCTCTACGTTACATGTTTGAATTTAGGTGTTGTATTTAGTCTTAAGCATTGTATACTTACTTAATAACAATTCAAGCAAAAAGTCGTCGTGGACAAAATAAATCAGACGGATATATTATATGGGAAAATGCATGAATTTGTTCTTAGCGTGAAATATTACGTCTGTACCCTCCGTGTACAAATGTATGTTTGGAACAATCAGATATATTTCCTTCAAAATATAGTTTCTTCTCTAAAAACTATTCTGGGTAAACTCTCCGATTTTTTATTATGATAGTATCAGGTGATTAAATTTAAAAAAAAGAAACTCGCTGAATGACGCATTTATCAATGCAATACAATATTCTCCAATCATCTAATTTTGCTTGTATGTATATAATTTTTAGTAAGATGAGAAATTCGTGTGTTTTTTTTTCGTGGTTGACAAATAATTTATCAAGCTATTATTAGCTATACAGATATATTTCAACATTTCCATCCAACACCAACATATTTCAACACTTCCATCCAACATCAACATATTTCAACATTTCCATGCAACATATTTCAACATTTCCATCAACATATTTCGACATTTCCATCCTATATTAGTCGCAAATGCAAGTATTTGAATAATACAAAGTTCTTGCTTATAGTTATATCTGTTTCTGGATAACTCATTTTGAGAAATGCACATAATGTTTTCTTATTTTGTGTTGATTTAACGGCCTCTGCAGCATTTCATGTTTATATCATGCCAAGGAAATCCGACCCAAGGACAAAACGAGGCAGGCTACCTACCCGGGATGACCTGGGAGGGTATCGAACCCGCAGTCCTTGTACTGACTGAGCTATCGCGGCTCTCCTACATCCGATGTATTGCAGATATCGGTGAACATGTAAAAAGTAAATATAGCAACCTAATATTCGACCCAAAACTCCAATATAAAAGATTTGTTCATTAATACTCGATCAAAAAAAGACTTGGGTTTACGGTTCGCTCGTCAAAGACCGAAATCTCATGCTCCATGTCGTTTACGATCGTTATTATTATAGCTAGTAATATATTTTCCTATTGCTGGCATCCTAGATATTATGGTGGAATGCTTTGATCGGTACGTAAAACAAGAAGAATAATACCGCAAGTTTTGGATCTAAAACTAAATCGGGGACTTAGATTTAGCTTGTATATTTGTAGGTATATCCATACCTAAAAAGAAAGGATGACTATAGTCTGGCGTTGGTTGGTGATCAGATCACACGAGATAAATTTGCACTAGAAACAACTAGTTTGAATCGCATATTAAGAGAACGTCAAATAAGAGAATTATTGATTATTAATTATTACACTGAAAAAGTCCCTTTTATGGAAAGTGTCAAAGAAACACAAATCATCGGAAGAAATTTAATTGTTTTGCATGATCATTTATATCATGCAAAACGGTCTTAGAAATTATTTGCGAAGAGACACTTAACTGCAGCCCATAATGATCTTTTCAGTTAAGTAAGGCGCATTCCTTAAATGCATTAAAGAAAATCATATCCGGGTATGTTATTGTGTTTGCAGGTATGACGTGAATGTATACTGTTTTTAGATGCAATAAAAAGTTAGAAGTAAAAGCTCTTTCACATCTACACGTGTAAGAGAATTAAAATTGAACAGTGTACAAAAAGAATAAACTCACCCATTCATCCATCCAGACTTTTATTATTATTTTTATTACAAGCAGCTGCATGATAATTTTCACACACACACACACACACACACACACACACACACACACACACACACGTGCGCGAGTATATGTATAGGGCGGCAAATTTTATGGGGCGGCAAAATTTCAGCGGAATTTTTTAATTAAAAAGACGTCCAAGTTAATAACAATATGTAAAGTACAAGGAAACCAATGAGGTGAAGTTGTCGAATATAAGATTGCAAACCATTCTCTTCCTGTTACCTCACACCTCTTTGTTACTGAGTAGTTACGGCACTTCCAAAATGGGCCTTGAAGCAGCAAAAACCTCAATACATAGCTGTATGTGCGTGTCTAGTGCTTCAGTGTAATAAGACGTTAATTTTCTGCGAAACACATTTTTTAAAAGTTAGTTTCATCTATAAGAGTATGTGTATATGTTGGATATCACGTGGACATAATATCATATAGCAACATTATCAATTTTATGGCGATAAAATATTGAGCAAGTTTGAAGGTTGACGTTTTTATTTCATAGAGGTCATTATTTTCTTGACAACAGTTACGACTTGCATCCAAAACAGTGCTACACAGAGGCGGAGGTCTGACTTTGGAACTTTCTTAACTGAACATCAGTGCCGAGCTTTCTTCCTAATAAGATCTGGGAACTGCTTGGAGAAATAGGCACTTATCAAATCAACTCATCGAGTTTCAAGAACCGTCATGTATCCTGGAAAATTTATAAAATTGAATCTGACGGGAGGCAATTAGTAGATGGTTAGCTTGGACTTCTTGTGGAGCCATTAGAGCATCCACACGTTATTCGAAGACGAGTATTTAACCTTCTTTACAATTAAGAATTTATCACTGAAAGCAGAGAACGGTTTGACCTCGTCCTATTACGGAGTCTCGTTGCGTTAGGTAGTGGGCTGGGCGCAACCTTGATATGATGGGACGTGCCCAAGTAATCGGTGATAAGTAAGATACAGTGTGTGCTATCAGTTTCAATAGAATGAGTGTCCTAAATACTTAAATAGGAAGAATTATTGCATGTAGATATGGAAGCTTTATAATAAAGTTGCTTAAAAATGAGCGTGAACTCTTGAAACTTCCCTGATTTTAGCGATGAAAGACATATCATGTCTACCGGAAAAAGATAAAGATAGGGGGAAAGTGATAGCATTATTGGATTAAGACGTGACGTTAGTGGGACAGTTTAAAACTGCGCTTACCGTTGCTCACCGAGACGTTAAGCAGGGTTGTTTTATCGTATAGTATACATAAAAATACCTCTACTTTAAAGTTTGACACAAGGGATTGTGTGACACAAATCACGAACTTTTAAATGCAAGAGAGAGGGAT
>JAECUM010025055.1:0-44594 GCA_016617855.1 Megalonaias nervosa | reverse complement strand
TATTGGTGCTATTATATATGTGGCTGATAATGATCCGATTATAGTTGCTGTTCCAGAGACGATCGCAGATGCAGAATAAACAATTATATTAGTAACAACGATACGTCTACGGTATTTATTATTATTTTTATTGTGTACTCATCAATGATGTTTTTTACTTGGGTCTGTAACAAACACGCTTGCTCGTATCTGAATTTGTTTACGATGTTCAGACCTGACGTCGTTGACAATGGCAAAGCCATCGATGTTAGTGAAATCATTATTCTTAATGACGTTGTCATTAAATTAAGTAATCAATTGAGGTGTTTCAGCGACAAATTCCAGACACCACCAGTAAGATGCTGCGGTTATTTTTTATCAGATGGTTCCAGTATAAATATTTCTTCGGCATCTTTATTTAATACAATAGACACGGTTCCAGAAAAATTGTCACTCGAGTGACTCCATGGATATGTGGTAAATATCCTGAATTTTGCAGCGCTGAACACAGACAACCTATACACACCAGTGAATTCCGCGGTGTATTTGATAGTGTTATTTTGCTGTGACCATGTTGATGATCCTGATGATACTGTGTATACGATATTTTAGACAATGGCGTGAGGAAATTTAATCAGTTTAGTTTTTTGAACGATATTAGAAAATCCACTAATGACATCTACTAGTTTTGTGTTAATTTCAGAGAGTTTTGCGTCGACAACCATTGGACTTCCAAAAGAATCATCTGCGATTTTATTAAGTTTTTGAAAATGTCTGCGAGTATTAAAAAACATATTTACATGAACGTCATACTCGGCTCGTAGTGTATTTAATTTGTCATCGATGGACGTATCTTTATCATCTATATATTTCTTTGTTGCGGCATCTTCATCACCTGTTGGTTCTTTTAAAACAACGATTTTGTTTCCGTTCATGTTGAGTCGACCTGTCATTGTATCACCGGTGGATTTTAAACGATCGGCAACGCTATTTCTGACTTCAGTTCTAATTTCATCTCTGATAGTTATAAATGATATATTTGAATCTCTGATTCTACCATCGTCAGTAAAAACTGGAATATTTTCCGTGGTAGCACCGAGAACTCTACGAATTATGTCAATCCATTTAATGTTACTCGTTTTTAAAACGCCGTATTTGTCTTGATAAACGACAACTTCATCTCGGTCAACTCCAGATAAGTTCATAATATCAGCGAGTTCATCTTTTGTAGCGAATTTCGACAAATCGATAGCATCTTTCTTCTTGTCTTTGATGGAGGATCTTCCATAAATATCAACCATTATGCGATTAGCGATTATTTAAAACAGAACTCGTGTAATCACTTACAACTTTATGAGGCGGCGTCGTTGGCGATGAAATCGCTGATTTTGAAATAGCATCGAGGATCGCAAGTGATTCACGGCCACATATTGGTGGATCGGTTATTTTTTGTGTTGGTAATGTTGAATACCATACGGGAGTGTTGACAGTGATTTTGTCACTGTTGTTGACATATTAAAAAAAATTCCTTTTCCTTTGGTGGTGCCAGTCCATACGAATCGAAACAAACAATTCCACGTGAATCAATCGCATATGCAACCCAATGAGTACCTGGAATAGAACTTCTATCGAGATTAATGATACCGGTCTCAACACGATTTGGTTGTTTTTGGTAATTGATCGCGCATAAAAACACCTCTGAAGTTTTTGATATTTAGTTTTTTAGCAGCATCAAGTAAATCAAAATTGGACATGGGAAGGGGACGTTTTGTGTTTAACGAAGTGTCCCCGGAAGTCTTAGACTTTTTCCGTACCACGAACGATTAGTTCCTGGCAGTCTTAGACCCAATCCGTGAACGGATCGTCCTTTTTTTGGAAGTTTTTATTTCTTTTCCTGTTGCTTTCTTTAATGCCATTCCAGCAGCAGTTCCAACTGCGCCGAGTGCAGTAGCTTTTGCAACCGCGGGTGCACCCGCGGCTATCAACGCTGGTATAGCTGCGAGAAGTGGAAATATTCCACCGGTTTTAACAACATCGCTGATAGCACTTGCAGACAGATCAAGTCGTACGCCAGTCTTTGATTTTTTAGCGTCATTGAAGCGCTTGAGTTGACGTTCTGTCAGCGATAGTTTATTCGGACCACCTGAGATTTGTCCATGTTTGAGTGTTATTGATGTTCCACAGTTATCTCTGGACGCCAATTGTAGTTTTTTAATCTGACCAGGAGTCAGACTGACACTAACGTGATGATATGACATTTATAATATTATGATTCATTCAATTACATGTTTTCTACTGGGGCGTCAATGACTCTCATGCGACCACCAACACCTTCAAGCAACATTGTTTTATCGGATAATATAACCGCGATTGCTCTGTAATTAACATTAACTCCTCTTATCACACGAGCTCGAAAATGTATATCAACTACTGATTGCTTAAATAAATCAAATTGTTCCAGTGAGAAATAATATAGCGGATACAGTGTTGTAAAATCCCGCTGAGATATTTGCAAACCAGTATCGATATTTTGATCACGCCCCATAAATGACATCAAACGATGATATGCACGTGCAACATGATTTTGATTAAAATCCAGTAATATGTCCTCGGCTGGTTCTTGATGTCCATTTATCCTTAAAGAAACTTCTGTGACGCCAAGCTGGTCAAATATCATTATACTTTGTGTTTGATTATTTACTCGTGCAGTATTTTGGAGCGCAATAAATATATGTCGCGGTGTAGAAACACCTTGTTGTGATGTTATCTGCCATGTGAATAAACCATTAACGTTACTTTGAACCACATCTGTGGTCATTGTCAACCATGATAATGTTGATTTACCGCCGCTGTCCATAAAAGAAAGTAGCCGTTGTTCTTCGGTTAGTGATGGAGTCATTGTTGGCATCCACAAAGAAAGTTTTGTCAGTATTACTTTTCCATGAAGTGCCCTTGTTGCATTATCATCAGCTCCCTTAGCGTGCCATACTGCATCATCGTCGGTAGGTTTTCTCACAAGGACGATTATATGTTTTGCCCCGAAAATGGCCTTTCTAACATTTCAACAAAATCCAAAGATATGTGACAGCGGGATTGCACATGAAAATACTTCATTGTCATTCAACATTGATCGACGTGTTGCGAATCCCAAGTTGAATTTTCATTCATTGATACAACTGTGTCCCCAGCTGCATTTAATGTTACGTTTCTGTTTTCTGGACGATCAATTGTATCCTTTGCAAACATCATTGATGGACCAGCTGATCTCGAATAATCATCGCTGTATCTTGCAAGGCCAAGTATTGTTGTGCCAACGTCGATGTCGTTATGACAAACCTCAATTTCCCGACCATCAATCATATATGCGGAAATTTTAAATAACGCCATGATACTATTATTAACAAAACCAACTCGATCACCAATTCCGTAACCTGTATTATCTAATTTCAAAAGTCTACCTTCGACCTCAAGAAATGCCTCAGCGGGTAGGAAATAACTGCTTGTAACCTGAACTTGTAATTCGCTTCTTCCACGTTCGTCAGGTACACATGCGTCATAAGAATAATACTGATAATCACGTACCGATTCATCTTTGAGAACTGGTGCGTCCATGTCGAGTGCGGGATCAGATACACGTTTGAACATCTTCATTATATTTGTTATCGTCTAACACGAAGACCACTTCGGGAAGTGGCAAAACCACTTCCTGCTATCAGACTAGCAGCTATATTTTTCTCTCTTTCTTTTCCTGATAGGGGTACACCAGCCACTGCTAGTTCTTGATTCACAGCCTGATTTATTATTTTACTAACATTTGCAGGCATAACTTCTGTGCTGGGTAATTTTACTGGTTATGGTTTTCGTCGTACTAATCGTGCTAGTCTATTCTTGATTGCCGAGAATGCTTTACTGGCAAAATCTCCAACAGTACTAATTCCTTTATCACGAATAACGTCGATGACTTTCATTCCCAACTGCTTTGCAACAGGTATTGCTTTTGGGACTAACCTTCTAAATAGACCCTGAACAACATCACCAAGTCCATCTCCGTAGTACTCGCTATATGTTGGTAATCTCGAATTTATCACCCTGACCAAGGTCGGTCCACGCTGAGCATTATGTGTAATCATCTTATTTTATTGTCACTGATCTAATTGTATTCCTGATCAATCACTGCGGTAATCATCGGCGATTTCATCAATAAGGGATCGATAAACATTAATATCCATGATACCACCTGTAAATAATCTCTGACAATTATTACCGGCTCGTTTTCCGCCAATGAGGATTTCTAGTCTGTCAACGTCGGCAAGGACGTTATCGGGACATGGAGTAATAAGACCACTTCCTCTGGTACCCGTACCAAAACCACTTCCAGCAGCACCGGGGTCAGGTGATGGTTGTCTCTTTCGTTGAGATCTCGGTTCTCTTATTGAACGTAATTCAAAATCTTCTTCTTCTTCTTCTTCTTCTTCTTGTTTCCTTGCTCGTTCAACCTCTTTAAGTTTCGACTTTATTTCTTTTTCTTTTCGTTTTCTTGATTGTTTAGCTTCTTCAAGTTTTGACTTCATTTCTTCTTCGTTTTGTTTTCTTGTTTGGTTTATTTGTGCAATATATTCATCTACTGTCCGGTTAAAAATATCAAACTGATTTTTATCTCTCTCAGTTCTGATTTGCGGAGTATAAGTAGCGATGCGATATACATCCCTAATCCAATCGGTAGGTTTCATAGTTTTAACATATTCGGGTTTTACATATTTCTCTCTTTCATAATATCCATACGCGGCAATATCCATTATTTGGGTTTTGTCCCTGATAGCGGCAAGACCTTCAGGTGTGAATTTATCTGTGATGCTAGTTCTAATTCTTGGAAAAGGTTGTTGCTGATCTTCAGGTGGTTGTTGAGGAGGTTGCCCGGGTGGCGGTTGAGGAGGTTGAAGACGTCCAGCAATATCAACAGGCAATGTTTCAAGAGCTTTTTGTGTTGCCTCAATTGCCTTAACAATTTGTTTTGTTGGTTCGACAATTGGTTTAAATAACTGTTCTGTGCCCTCTGCAAATTCCACCCGAGCTTCCTGACGCGCTTGTAATTTTTGTTTGACAGAATCTCTCACGGGGAGATATTTCTTAATTACTTCTAGTCGCTGTCGAGCTAGTATAGCTGTGTGAGATTCACCGATCATTATTGATATAATGGTTATTTAATTACAGCAGCAGAGAGGCTGAACGACAAAAAATGAGTGTGCAGCTCCGCAAACGAACACGCCTGATGAAAAAAATAAAAAAATAAAAAAAAAATAACGTCAATGATGGAGTAACAAAAACGAGCTAACCCGGATGATTTCGTTATTGCGGTCTGTTTCCCCGTCGTATAGAAATATGTTCGGTTAGAGGTTTCGGTTTGACGTTGTTGACTTTTGTTCTCAGCTTTTATAGGAACCTTTTTTTTGCGAACAGACCCTCCTAAGGAATCACGGTACTAATTCAGTTCCCATAGTAAACCTATGCAAACACCATGATATTAAAAATTCAATAGCTTAAAATTTCTGAGTGCCCATGATCAAACCTATAATTATCAGTATAGATGAAACCTGGATGTCAGCTTCTGTGTAGAGGAAAGGATATGAGCCGCGGCATTTTTTGGACCTGAATGTGTTTGAAACATGTGTTTTCAATTCCGCACCAAAGAGTCAGGTGCTAATTTTAGTAACGAGTGTTCCAAACTCAAGACTGTTAAAGGACTGAAATTCCATCAATAAAACAATGTCTGTATTTTTTTTTCACTTACAACTAGGATAAGCTCTCAAATATTCTTTTACCTAAAACATAACTTACATTATTAACCAATCCTGGCCACCCAAACCCATATATACTGTATTTAATGTTCACCGATATCCAGGCTGGTTCCCATTTTTCCATTGCATTAGTACCGTGTGTCCTCTAAACCTTTGTAGGGTTCAGCCTCTCTGCTGCTGATCAATAATATTATCTTAGTGTTTCTAACATGTGCAGGGCCATTATTCCTATCTATCACTGAAGCAATCTTTTCTGTTAGATGTTTTCACTAATTCTGTCCACTTCAATCTTGTTTGGCATTATATATATATATATATATATATATATATATATATATATATATATATATATATATATATATATACAAAAACCACAGTACGTAAGAACGTAAGAAATTAATTTGCTTGGGCCAAGAAAATGCTTCTGTTAAGGCCCGCACATGCGTATACAAAGCAAAGTGGTGTTTGGGTGTTTTTTTCGCATTATATTGTTAGTCATTTTAAATCTCAGGGCAGCAGGTTTTTTCCTTTATGTCATAAAGTGCCGTTTGAATGACCTTCCAAGGTGTCTGGAATACTCCTCTGTTACGTTTCTCTCTGCCACATTCTCCAAAAATCCTATGTTCATTTTACTTTGTTCATAGTTTCTGATGTCAATTACCTGATAACGAGCGCAACGGAATTTGGATCTAAGGTCACACACGCGAAGTGAAATTTAGTGCAAACGCTTATAATTCCAATTTTTATGAACTTCTGCAATTTGATTGGATGTAAACGGTCACGTGGTACTGAAGTGAAATGTTTTACACATCGATAAATTCTGTGGACTTCTTTTGGCTTCCTGTTTCCATGTCATTTGATGTGAAGTTTTATCTATATTAACCCATTACACCCTAATAACAACAACAACAAAAATCCACCCACGCACTCCTGTGATTTCCAATCAAAAGATACCAACCACAGATAGAAATGTGCCATTATAACTTAAAACAATGTAACTGCACAGACCTTCCTGCACTCCACCACTCATCCCTTTTGCCGACGAAGGCATGTGGTAGGCTTTACAAGACAAGCTTCAGAAATTAATGTATTTCACCTTGACAATATGTTACAGCAACGGCTATTCATGGTCATGGACATATGTCAAACAAGGGATCTCACTAAAAATGGACACGATTTTGCTTTTGAAAGATCGAAATGCGTAGAAAGTAAAAACAGCATTGCTATAACCACACGTGCCATATGCAAGCGTAATTTTCGGAAAAAGGAATATCCTGGTTTAATCGCAACGATTATTTTTATATATTAAAATAATGATCATAACAATATATCACTGGCATGACCCTCTATGGCATTTTACCCCATATTACTGTATAATGTATCGACGAATCTTGGCTAGCGGAGATCGGGCTATGTACAATGTATTTTATCGCAGTTAAGAGGCTAATGAAAACAAAAACTTCGATCTACATAAAATGAATGTTTTGTTGATTAAATATGCTGATCTGATGTTAGAAAGGATGTAAATTGGAATTATAAGGATTAAATGAGCATGGTTGGGTATTTATCGATGTGTAAATTTTACCTAATCACTCACAAAGTTAACATAAAGTCTTCGGACTTTATGTTAACTTTGTGAGTGATTAGGTAAAATTTACACATCGATAAATACCCAACCATGATCATTTAATCCTATAATAATCGGCACAGTGATCTAATTTAAACAATATTGATTATTGTTGTATCCTTATGAGGATTTCAGCAGATTAAAAAAACAAAAAACTAACGCATTCATTCAGAACAGAAAAGCAATATATATATATATATATATATATATATATATATATATATATATATATATATATATGAAGTAACTCAAAGAAAAATGTGATTAATATAAAAACTTCATGCAACGGGAATTTCGTGGGTCGAAATGGAAGTGTGTGACCAGTAATCATCTGCTAATATTTTTCTCCGTGACGATTACGTCTAGCCCTAAAAACACAAACCGCACGATGAACTAACTTCAATAAACCAATAGCACATGGCTGTCTTTTATAACATAACTTAAATGAATCGTTTGCACGCTATCATTAATCCAGGAATCATATCAAAGGTGTATTTAGGAAACACACAGGAAATATGTTACTTCGCTAAATCTAAACAGGGACGCCGTGACAGTTTGCAAAGTCACGCTTATTGGCACTTTTGAAGACTCTATGACAGCTCTGATCATCACCAGGCATTGTGATATCATTTTGTTAACGGAACGTGTGTGCTGTGTTCAAGTCTATGTGTGTGTGTGTGTGTGTGAGAGAGAGAGAGAGAGAGAGAGAGAGAGAGAGAGAGAGAGAGGGGGGGGGGCAGGCATTTGAAGATGCCCAACTAACACAAACTGAAACATCAGCTTCAATGACTTATAAATCAGGTTCAGACTGACAACAGCTAGACAAGATTAACCTTCACTCCAATATATGCAGTTATCTCCACGATTTTGCTAGACCAGTGTAAGACTCACGATTTTCCTTGAGCAAAGTACGACTCATGATTTTCCTAGAGCAGTGTAAGACTCAAATTATCCGTTTTCAAGAGAATAAATCAACCAAATGCAATTTGTTACAGGTCTAAACATGCAGACCCTTGCTTTTAGATCAACATGACTGGTCAGTCCGTTATGATAATGGGGTGGTAATGCTTGCAATGTTACTTGAAGTCAAATAAGAAATCTAAACCATGATCAATGGTAGTCAACGAGAAAAAGAAATGGCTTTAATGTCATCAATTATTTACGTCCACTTTAAATTAAATAATCAAAGGACTGCTTTATCGTTTGGAGTGGAATAATGTTGTAAGGTGTCTATCTAATCTGATTTCGAAACGTTTTGACCATGGTTAAGTTCCGTGTTAACGATCAGAGCGTCCTGAAAAATTCCGGCGACAAGTTTCTTTACACTCTGTATAACTGACACTCCTTCCAGACACTAGCATATTTATAGGATTGATAACGCTGCAGAGTGAAACCTGCGTTCCAATCGTCTATGACGATTTCATCTTGACAGCGATATAAACAGCGATTTCGAGAAAAATAAAAAAGAAGAAAATATGTTGTCATAATGATCATCACATCACCACTGTACTTTTCATCGTTCCGAGGAAATTGTATCCAAAAGCAAGACAGTAAATGTTCTAAATGAATCCAATATTTTGCCGATGAAGAAAATTTGTACAATAAAGTCAACTTACGATTGAATCGGATCCTTGCAATCTCACATTATTGATTTTAGTCGAAACATCATTGCTTCTCATAAAGTCTATGATACAGTCTTCGATAGGGAGTAACTCATATGATTCAAAGTATTCCACGATGTTGTCGTTTGGAACGTAGACAATAACTTAATGTGTTCCTGGTCAAAGACATACGCTTTGTTTGTTCACGAGAAAATCATTGCGTTTAAAATCACGCGACTGGTGATGCATATCAGTCTATCTCTGTGTGAGCAAGACATTCGTTGTACTTTATTCACACGCCATACTTGAAAAGATTCTATTCGCTAGTGATTTGCACCAACATAATTACACTGGAATAATTTACGCGACTGAAAATGCCTTAGATTCGATGCTAGGAGATGAGACATATAGTACCACGCAGAGGCCATGTGCGAATCTTTACACTGCTACCCATCATCACCACCGCAACAAGAACACATACTTATCGTACTGGGGCAAAACAAATAAAATCAAATTATCTTTCTGAAACTCGTTGCTGCTGGCATTGCATTAATGCGTCTATTTTAGAAAAATTAAATCTTGCTCGTATTCTGTATAAGCCATCTTGTGTGATCTGTTCACTCTCAGAAATTCAATAACTTAAGGTCAAGACTGCATTCTCTGTTCTCAAAGTGATTGGCAAAGCCAGATCGTCAACGTTGGGATACACTGTACGATCCCTTTATTATATTGATTGCTTGACCTTGCGATTTAGGCAGAACCGCATTTGTCAAACATTTGGTAGAACGAAATCAAATCTTGTTCTTTCGTCCTCCACAATGTATCGTGTGGTGTTTGATAGGTGACAATCGGCTTATTCTGTACTCCAAGAAAGTCATGGGGAACACATTTTGTTTTTGTTGGTATTCTTCACGAAGGAGACATGATCGTGTTTGGCTCAAGTCAGACTGACAGCGTTATTTATGATATGTTTGATGAAGATGAAGAAGAAATCAAACTTGGTTTACATACTCAAGGTTACAACGAGCACACAACAATATACATGAATTGTACTCACTGAGGTTTATCTGTCGCGTGCAACATGCGCCTCGTATTGGTCTGTCCTTTAAACACACCTCCGCGATGTTCTAAAGGTTTCATGTCTACGACTTCATTATCTTCGACGACGCGTTGAATTCAGAGTCTGTTGAAATGCCTATCGTATTCGAGCTTCCAAGTTTCCATCACTCGGTGTCCTTGGCTTCAAAGTTCTCGCGTCATTGGTAGATTCCTTCCTACAGATGTTTCATGGCATGTCCTCTATATGGAAGGTATAGTTCCCGGATTGTATAATGCGTATCGTGTGTACAAGGTCATCCGCGACATTTGTACACGATATCGGGTTTTCCCAATAATTATCATCGACAGAGCAGGGACTAATAGTCTTTTTTCGACAGTTTCTAGCATATTGTTTCCACTTTTGTACTGAGTACTAGTGTAACCAACACAAAACCTCTGCTAATATCAACGGCTCACGGATTGATATTTGTGAGGTTGTTCGTATGTTCTTGGGTATGAAATTCTTTCGACACACCAGTTCACAATATTTGACAAAGGTATAGGTTGCCTTAAAAGGATTATGACACTTCTCGATAAACAACTACCATTATAGTTTTTCTCAACTTCGTCCCACAATATCAACATAAGACTGACAGTAGGATGGAATTTGTGTTGAAAGTCAAAACGGTCGGAAGAGTCTGGTACCATGTGTAAAAACCTCACACTGCCCCACTCACTAAAAGTCTGGGTTGTAGTATAGCGCTTGGGGCAATAGTTTAGAATAAAATGCTGATTTTTCTAGGCGTTGCATAAGTAAGGAAAATATTTTAAAACCACTTCAGTCATTCCAATCATTATGCATCTTATTCAGTCGCATTGCCAAAACATTTCACGGAATATTTGAACTATACCATTCCTATGCAAATGATCTAATCTCCATTTGGTTCCCTTTTCTGCTAAATGTTTCAAAAAACTGTCCGTTGAACATAGTAATATTTGTAAGCAATCACTAATGCGTATTGGTGACAGTTGCGGTAGCAATCTACAGTTTCTTCGTTCCAGTAATTGGTTGGGACCAAAACCCATTTAGCGAGATAGGAAATAGTCTTGCGTCAACAAATTATATTTTCTCATTAGCTCGGGAGCACGACACAGTTCAGACAGTTATAGAATTAAGGTTCTTGAATATACTGACTACATGCTCGATCAGCTACAAACAAAAGTAGGGATTATTGTGCCTTTCGTGTTGAGAACGTTTAGTGTCAGACAAAAAAAAAATCATTGGACGATATCTTTCCTTTTCTTCTCGTTCTGGTTATCCATTAATTCATCTTGTTCTTTGAGGTACCGCAGAATGTGACGCTGATTATCGAAATCGAGGAGGTGATGACAAACAGGTCACCTTTTCTGTAGTGAACAAATATGTGAGAATGTCAAACTGGTACGAGCATTCTATCCTCGTTTTGACACACTTCCACTAATTCACGTGTACCTTTTTCTATTGGAACTATTTCATTTGATGTTGGTTGTAACAAGCAAATCGGCATCCATATAATTGCTGCTTTTCCCTCTAGGCGACTCCGTGTGGCTGAGTGATCTGTTCTCGTGCGTTCGAGTCTCGGGCTTGGCCAATGTGGGTATGTGAGAAAGCTTGACAGTAGCTTCTTGTGATAGGTTCTCCCCGTGTTTTCCCGGATTCTTCTTCCACCAGATATACTGGCCGCCATATGTAGCCTATCATGTACTGAAAAATGGCGTTAAGCCCACAAACCACCAGTCATCCTTTCCCTCAAGAACATAAGATTCGACGATAAAAAGGGACCCTACCTCTCTACACAATATCGAAGATTTGCTCCCGATTGTTAAAAGCTATTTCACGGGTTTATCAAAAGTAACTGAATCTGAGGAATTCGTTGATATTGTTAATAGCGTCGAAATGATTTTAGTGATGATTGACTTGGATATGCTTTTTACGTCTGGAAAAAAATTGGTTCCCTATAAAGGAGATATCCACATATGATATGGGGAAAACATTCAAAGTATAGCAAGGGGATAGTATTTCTTTAATTCTGTGCACCTCATGGAGTCTACACAAGGTCTCTTTCGATTCTCTTCGTTTTCTGCATGTGATATATTCTAGTGCACCTCATGTTCTTTTATCTTGGTGTATGTCGGGTTCCTATGCATGAGCTACAGCCACCGTGATAGCATGGGCAAGGAACATATTGTCGGAGTCCTTGTCGATCTTGGCAAAACTTTGTTTGATGGTCGGAAGTTGATCCACAGATAAGACTTTGCAACTTTCCTTGTCCGATAGAGTTGAAACATGAGTGAAATGCATAGTTGCTTTTCCATTGGTGATGTTGAACTCGTCCTTAGAATGATGCATGTGTTAAATGTTTTTGTGATTTTGGAAGATGATAATCCTGGAGGTTCGATAAATGCAATCAAAGAGGAGACTTCAAATTGTCGTGGGAGATAAATTTGATAATGTATGGAAATGAGTGTGGAATATAAACTAAGCAAAATAACGACCCAGTAAAAGATAACTCAAACATCGTAATGTATTTACAGTTGATTTAGGCCATCATTCAGCTTTAACATTACTACCGACCATCAAATTGTCTTTGTCCTACATTTCTCTCTTTCTGCCTTCCGATGGTCAGTTTGACTAACTTTTATCGACATTCAGTGGTTCAGAGACGTTGTTACATGCATGACAGCAGTCGAATTAGTATCTTGTGACGAGCCAGAGACAAACAGACAGAGTGTGAGAGCGAGAGAATGTGGCAAAACTGATATGTTGACAGACCAACAAGGGGAGAGAGAGAGAGAGAGAGAGAGAGAGAGAGAGAGAGAGAGAGAGAGAGAGAGATATGTTGTTTAGGGGTTAAGGGAGAATTTCAATAAGGACATTTTTGTTCTTGTCAATCCCTATGTTTCTCTGTTGGTGGATTAGTCTACTTCCTGGCCATCTAACACAGTGAGAGAAAAAAAGGGAGGGGGAGTGGGCTGCCTTCGGACATTATCATATTTAAAGATAATCGTTTTTGTAGAACCTTATTTTAGATTAAGAAAAAGCAAACAAACAAACAAAGAAGGAAACATTAAATAAATTACGATATGTATGCCTTGTAACTAAGAAATTTATCATATTGTGTGACAGGTTATTGCAGCTTTGTGTTATTGATGTTGTGAAATCTCAAGGAACGCGTACTCAATACCATTACTACGATTGTAGGGTATTTGGTATAAGTTCAGTTTCAAGGGTTTCATAAAGCCCAATTGTTTTCTCTCTCACTTCATATTTCTGCGTATTTTGCCCCATATGCATGAGAAGGTAGGGGAAGCAAAATGGATTGCGATGAAATTGTGTACTATGTTTAATTCATTTGCAAAACTGGAATTATTAATATATTTTTATCGTTATTTTCTGACGTCACTTATGATTAATCAGTGGAAATTCATCATTGAACTATATAATCGATAGCATAAAGTTGAATTAATGTTTATATATGCGTAATAATGCTCCATGGGCGGATCATAATTTGATGAAAATTATATATATATATATAACTCTTTTACATGAGTCCGTATCCTTAATACTTAAACTTCGATTTTTCATAATAAATTATAAATTTCAAGTAAAAGAAATTCTGCTTTCTGTTGTTCTCACTATCTGCTGTCAGTATCAGCTATGACTCTAGTTTGGGGTGCACCTGGCCATCCAACGGATATGATTCATCAGCTTTTATTACCATGAAATGGGAGGGTATAGTAAGAGTATTACATTTCTCCGAATGCGCTGCCAGAGAACCAGTGTAGCTTCCGTATTGGCAGGGGAACGATGGACATGATCTTTTGTCTGCGCCATATACAAGAGAAGTGCTTGGAACAGAACATGCCACTGTATGTAGTCTTTATAGATTTCACCAAAGCCTTCGACACAATGTCTCGGGATGGCTTATGGCAAGTGCTCAGGAAGTTCGGCACAACAGAAAAAGTCATCAATGTCATCAAAGCCCTCCACACTGGTATGGAAGCATATGTTGCCCACGGCAGCGTGCAGTCCAAAGAATTTCCAGTAAGAAATGGTGTTAAACAGGGATGTGTACTGGCGCCGACCCTCTTCTCGCTCTACTTAGCAGCAATGCTTGAGGTGGCTTTTGAGGGTAAAAATCAAGGTATATACATTCAGACACGCCACAATGGCGATCTGTTCAATGTGTCACACTTCAAGACAAGGACCAGGCAATTGGTAGTGCGAGAAATGCTGTTTGCGGATGACAGTGCCATTGTAGCACACAACGCACAGGATATGCAGACAATAGTGGACAAGTTTTCCAAGACTGCAAAACAATTCAGCCTGAAAATAAACATCAGTAAGACAGAATGCATGTACCAACCAGTAAAACTCTTCAGCACACCTCCTCCACTAACCCCCATAACCATCGATGGTGAGGACCTAGTCCAGTGCAAAAACTTTGTCTACCTTGGTAGTACTATCTCAGACAATGCTAGCCTTGAGAGTGAGATAACATACAGGTTGAGGAAAGCCAGCACTGCTTTCGGCAAGCTACAGCATAGGCTCTGGAACAATACTCATGTGTCAGCTCGTGTGAAAGGGAAAGTATATCGTGCCATAGTGATGTCATCTCTCCTGTATGGTGCAGAAACCTGGACGATCGTACACAGGCAGAGACTTCATGCTTATATGACGCGCCACCTCCGCCAAATTCTACGAATTAAATGGGAGGACAAGGTCACAAACATAGAAATAATGAAGCGAACAGGACTCCTGTCTGTGGCAGACATTCTTATTGAGAAAAACCTAAGATGGCTTGGTCACGTCTATAGGATGGATGAGGAGAGACTCCCGAGGCAACTTATGTACTCACAACTGAAGAAAGGAAACAGAAATCAAGGAAGACCACGGCTAAGATTCAAGGATGTAGCTGAGAGAAACATGAAAGCTAGACAGATTGACACCAGGAGATGGAATACTCTGGCTCAAGATCGAGGAGAAGCATCTCAGCGAGACCTAAGCCATAGGACAGTCATCGTCGACCCACCGACGGACTGTATTGATGATGATGATGATGAGTAAGAGTATGCTAAGCATAGGGGCCAATGAATTATTTTTTGTACATTATGGATTAGGCAGTGGCCCATCGGTAAGCTTTGCATGGATGACCAAAATATCCTAGCTACGCCACTGATTGCCGCCATTATTTTTTTCCGTCATATCAGCGATGAAGTTGAATCACTTCAATTACATGGTTGAATATAAGTTACATTGACATCCATAGGATGAAACGAACGACTATGTGCTACAAAAAATAATTCAATATGTAGGCATAGCGAAAACGTCTCTATAGGTTTAAGGTGCACCACAATTTCCAATGTCATTTAATCTGAAATTAGGTGAACCCAATCCTTTTGCATTGATGTGACTCAAGCCATTCAGTCCAATTGCATCGTCCCTACAAGACGAGAGAAATCAGATGTGCTCATTTTATATAGGAGACAATACAGGACCGAACTGTGGATCTTCATGTTATCGGTAAATCCCATTCATTTTAGTAAGACTTCAAATTGTACGATTGTTGGACAAGGTTAAGTTTAACATACAATGTTGCATTACAATAGAATACAATGAAATAAAAAGAGAGAACTAACAAACAAACAATGCAAATTAAATGTGCATAACATATTTTATAAAAATTGTACCCTGGAATTTTATTCACCCAGTTGATATCGACCTCTGCTTTAGTGTTTTTGTATCACGATGGTTTGTATGTTCTTATAGTGGGCTCCTAATTTAGGATATTTTGTTTTAATGTTGTCGGAACTAGTGGGTGGGGGTTTATCTTTAATACGGCTCCAGTACAGGCGTGTATTTACAACTAGATATGGGTGAATGCAACTTTATGTGCTTGATCTGCTCTTTAATTACTCCTAAAATGATATTCTGACAAAGCAGGCAACAGTACTGTATACATTTTCAACATGTTATAAGCAGAGTGCGTTTTGTTTAAGACTTGAGGTATTAAAGGGTTGTCTAATGGAGAGGTTTTGAAAGGGGCTCAGAGAAGATGATATTATTAGACGTTTCATTATACTTGAAGGGTCTTAGTATGTATGTTAATTCTTGATTGAAAATGGAGGCTTTATCCGGTAACCGTTTTAAAATGGTACCGTAGGGCTATTGCAGTGGCAGTTGCAGATATAGGTAACAGCACGTTGTAAGTTGAAAAAGCCACAAAAGCAACATAAACTGAAAGATTTAACATGGAATCTTGTACGAAGACAACATTGTTGCAGACAATGGAGTCAGAAGAAGTGAAATTGCGTTGAATGTCAACTGCACAAAACAAAAGCGCTAGTTGCAGCTATTATTTGATATGACTGCATTGACGCATTCAAGAAGTTAACAACTGGCCAGTCCACTTACAATAACTACTTCTCTGTTGCCTACCATTGTTTACAATACATAGACCGACATAGGTCACAGGGGTCTGTGTAATATATTCTGGGCTTTGTTGTAATAATGAATGCTAAGTATGGATTATAATGACCACATATGACCCACGTAGTGCGATGGATAGCAAACAATGGTGGTATTGCTCCATAGACCTTAAATGTCTGGAACAAAATAGAATATTTGGAAAATGCAAATTGGCAATATTATCAAATAGAGCAGTATTTGCACATGATTTAATGTGGAAACCATGGATAAGCAAGGGTGTGCTTTTCTGTTTCATAAACTGCAGAAGGCCTTAAGTAATTTAATTAAAAAAACAATTAATGTACGGACAAAACAAAATAATCGTTCCAAATGGCAATTGTTACGTGATCTTCATCGGCCATACCTTGAAGTCTGATTGTCAGACAACATGAAGACCTTGACATTTTTTGTGACATAACGTGTAGGAAGAAGATCCATTTTGAAATTATTTACATGGTCTTTAGGAACTTCAGTCAGATTGAACAATATTACGCCCACGTATGACATTTTTTCTGCATGCAAGCTTGTATAAGGTGTGACTTTGTAGGATAGTTTAGGATTACGTAGATGTCTGCAAATGTATTTACATTAGTGGTGGCAATTGTCTGTCGATACTCGTTGCAAACTTTATATCAAATGAATCTGAAGGTTATTTTTGAGACATCTATTTTTATTTCACATTTGGATAGGGAATATTCATGGAATTAGGTTCTCGTGGGAACATCAATGCTAAAGCTAAGTTCAGTTAACTGGTAGTCTGAATCACGCACAGTTTCTTACCAACGTCAGCAATGGAGACACGAAAGGATAAGCTAATTATTTTCATATTACTTGAATACATTTCAGCCATTCCATCCCGCTATATATGTGCAATACAAGAACATCGGGCTGCGCCCACTTGCACGAAGAACACAAACATGTTTACATTTCATGTGGACTTGAAGAAGGATCTGTGCAGCACAAATATAACATCAAGAAAATTACTAGGTGACTTCTGAAGTATTTTTACATGATGGGTCCGGTTTTAGCATGTTGGACGCGTGGGATTTGTGAAACGTCAACTATGACATCGATGCTGCAGGGGTTTCCTTGGTTTTTAAAACTCCTTTTCTGGGCATTTGGTACCTTTTACGAATCTACTGTCTTAAACTTAGTAACAGAAAAAGCAAAAGCAACATGTTTAGCAAAATTCAACAAACAGTTTAATTGCCTCGAATACAAAGTGAAGCTTTGCAAGGAACTTGTCATTGTGAATTTAGGTCCCAAATAATCCTAAAAGTTCTATCACAAGTCCAAAAGTATAGAGTATTCAAAACGAATTCCAAGTCTTGAATGTGCCGACGTACCAATAGTCTTGACTCTGCTGATGTACCAACAGTCTTGATGTATCACGATGATACAATAAAGACTGTCTTTAAAATGAATTCACAATAATCCCAAAGTAGTGTTTTAGTTCAAAATGTCCACAAGCAGTTTGGAATTCCATGAATAATTTAAATAAGCCACTCCTCACACATGATATCTGAACACAACTAAAAACTCTTATCATAGATTCTCAAAGACTGATTTGAAGAAAGGAATTAATACCTTGCTGACAAAACCTCTTTTAAATAATCCACACTTGACCTATGTCACAATAGCATTTTATTAAAAAGAAAACTCAGTCATCTTATTGGAAACTTCAGCAAACTGTAAAACAAGATCGCTTCTAGAATGTTCTAAAGTTATAATCAAGGCTAGGTTTTTAACTCACATCCAAGTAAACATGTTTTAAAAGAATGTCATTAGTCAGGTATGCCCAAACTCTTACATACAAATTAAGAACATAGGTGAAACACAATTAAATATATACATAACAGTACTTTATTTAGTGACGTATTATGCAAGAAAAAGACTCAGACATTGTTTACTGTATACAAATTTTTGCCGCATCTATCTGAAAAGTCTTTAAGACATTTGGATGTCTCAAAGGTTTCAAATTCATTACGTGATCCAGCAAACGTCTGTACACAGCAAGTCATGAATGAGTCATATGATAAAACGTCGCAGTCAGGAACATTTCAAAGCATTCCATTGATTGCACACATTTATTATTTCATTTGTAAGCGTCACATTTATTAGTTATCACAAAATAAATTATCTAACACCCTTTAATGTTTCGTATATCAGCTCTAACGCATGCTTACATAAACATATTTCTTTTTCATCATAAGTTATCAATGAAGTCTGACTTGGCTCAAGGATCTTGCGAATATAATTCGTGCCCCCATATTTACGATGCTTCTCAGCCACTCAGTTTAGATTTTGAGAACTATTGCCCCCCCCCTCCCCCGCCAAAGAATCCCCTCCCCTCCCCCCCCCCCCCGCGATAGCTTTAATTTCATTATAACGAATAAGGCAATTACTAATGAACATTCTTACTATAAGGAAGATCGAAGACATTATTTCGCTACAGACAATATTTTAGTGCTCATTTATATTAAGGACCTTAAAGAATGCACTATCGAAATGTGCATCTTTATCGTACGATGTTTCCAGACGAGTTTCACTGATATCGTCTATACTCGCTTATAAATTGAGTCCAACAGAAAACGGGTCAAAGCCAGAAATGCCATCGCATACCATGCCGGCATATCTGTGTTTATGCAGCTGTTCTTTTAGGAGTAATCAATAGAACAAAAATAACTTCGGCCCTGACTCGCCGTCGCATAATGGCCGTCGCGTAATGCGACGATATGACAGGGTCTATGTTGTTTTTAGTTTGCTCTACTTATAAGAAAGTGTATATGGTAGTTAAGAAACTGGTTATGAATCAAACTTGAACTGCAAAATAAAAGTAAATTTAAAAAAAATCCAAAGAGATTGTTAGAGTCTTTCTTCATTATTTAAATGTGAGATGTATTATGAGACACAAACAAAACAATAATGTTAAAAATGTTAGTGACTCTAGGCGGAGTCACATCGACGTTACAGTGGATGAGAAGTTTTGAAACTGGAGTAAGAGTTACATGCACAGTAACTTTCGTGAGTAAGTACCCTGGCTTAAAAAAACACCCCCACCCCCTTTATAAAATGTCGAAAAACGAAGGAGTTATGTATTTTTATAAGATGAAGGTATCTTATCTTGATTTTATTGGCCATTCCTCTCAGCCATTAACTTCACAACTATGTGCAAATATCACAGTTTTTGTTCAATATAATTAATAATATGTCGTACGGATGATAAGAAAATCAATTTATCGTGTGATGTCGGATTTTGATGTGGAATACAACTCGTGACATTCCTCTGGTACCCAAGATAAAACATTTTGAATCAAGCATTGAGATTCCTTCTGCTTTGCTCAGTCACAATTTATACTTAGCTGGTAACATTTTATCTCCGCGTACTTATTCCAGCTGATTTCAATAATGGCAAACTGACCACCTGAATTACTCCGTGTCGTGGACCAGAGGCTACATAATGTTTATAGTCAATGTGATTTAAGCTATCCTCCTAAGTAATTCGTAACATATTTCCATCAAACGAAGATCGACGCATTTACCTAAAATCCAGTTTTAATCACTAAGACTGTGTTTTCATACGAACCTTATGTATGGTAATTAGGCGTCATTCTTTGTGGCTCAGAGGATGTCTTTGGTTTCACGCAAACATTGATGGTCCTTAACATTGTAATATGCGATGATCTGAAAGATACAACTTTATTCTCTCTTTTACAAAAAGATATATATATATATATATATATATATATATATATATATATATATATATATATATATATATATATATATATATATATATATATGTGTGTGTGTGTGTGTGTGTGTGATTATTTTAATTTGTAAACGAGGACTCGTTAGATATCGATGAAAATTGTTGTAAGGTGTATGCTCTAGTCTCCGTGTTGATAGTTGACTATTATTTCAATGACTCAAAAACCTCATCACGAAATCTGGCTTCATAGCTTTATGAACCGTTTTAAAATATGTATAAGAAAGGACATAAACCATTTACATTCAGATAAAGTAATTTAAAGTAATTTAATACGTGAATAACCTCAAAATCAAGCCCTCATCTCCTAATCTCTACACAGAAAATTGCTGATATTTTTAATTATGTGATAGAGTAACAGCTAACATCCACTTTCTGCACAGTTTGGTAAACAATTGAAAACAGGTATGTTTCCTGACTGCTGCGTGAATAGTTCGTACAATTTTAATGGCCTATCGAGAAAGGACCCTAACGTTGGTTATGTTTATTCAAAATACTTTTAACATGGAGATTTTGCTGAAAGAAAGTAACGATCCTACTTTTTGTATTAAATTTATTACTTTAATCTCATGTGTTTGCATATCTCAGTGATATACACTAGCTTTAAGTGACGACCTCCTTAAAGCTATACTCAGATTTACAGCAGTTACATAAGTGAGTCCGATAAGATGAAGAGACGTCTAATATGCCTAAAGACCCAAGCGTTTGCAGAATTGCATGCAATTACCCTTATATTGCATAAGCCAGTTCAGTTGTTGTTGTTGCTGTTGTTCGGTTATGTTTTCGCCTTCTCTTAAACATATTTAATTTGCTAAATTATGCCAAAGGGGTCGGGCTACAAGTTCTCACAACATTAGATCATCCCTTTCACATACAAATAGGATCGGGCTACAAATTCTCACAACATTAGATCATCTCTTTCACATACAAATAGGGGTTGGGCTACAAGTTCTCACAACATTAGATCATCCCTTTCACGTACAAAAAGGGGTCGGGCTACAAGTTCTCACAACATTAGATCATCCCTTTCACATACAAAAAGGGGTCGGGCTACAAGTTCTCACAACATTAGATCATCCCTTTCACGTACAAAAAGGGGTCGGGTTACAAGTTCTCACAACATTAGATCATCCCTTTCACATACAAATAGGGGTCGGGCTACAAGTTCACACAACATTAGATCATCCAGTTTACATACCAATAGGGGTCGGGCTACAAGTTCTCACAATATTAGATCATCCCTTTCACATAAAAATAGGGGTCGGGCTACAAGTTTTCACAATATTAGATCATCCCTTTCACATACAAATATAGTGGTACAAATTAAAAATGTCAAGCGACAGAAGAAAAAAAAAAAAAACCACGAAAAAAATACAACCCAACAACTTATTTGTGTGCTGATAATTAAAGGATGAAGGCTTAAAAAAAGGAGAAAAGAAGAGAGATATTCAAGGCAAGTACATAATGATGTCACCAAACTTGTGAAGAATAACATTTGTTACGTAATGCACCTATCCATTGGTCATTATACAGTCCGAGGAAGAGTAACATTGATAATTTAAGAATCCCTTTATATTTAGAATCTAATGTATAAGCCTGAGTTAAAACGCCTCTTATCCTTCATGTGTTTTTGAAAAACAACTCATAGACATTCAAATTTTGCTCAGTTACAAGGTCAGATGTGTCAGATAGAAGAGTGATTGGAACTTGCATTTTGTTAATACTAGTTATTTGATTTTGCCTTTCAAATGTGTATTGAGTACAAATGAAAATATAACGATATGTACTTTACCGCACAGTTCCATAATGGATTGTCTATCAGGTAGTTGTCATACTGGTTTCTTTTTTCGAGGTCGCTTCTTTTGGTTGTGATCATAGTTGGAATGATACGATATGTGCAGTCACCAGAAAGATGATAAGAAGTAACGCTATTTTTATAGCGGGGTAATATACCTCATTGCATTTTCACGTAGGGTAATCCATATGAGAATAGAAAAGTCAGAGAAAATTTTTTGTCATTTTCCAGTCTGGCATTTAATATAGCCAAATTTTGCTGGATTGTTTGTTTTGATCACATTTTTTCACGACCGATCTCTGTTTCAAGTGTTTCTTCGTTGAACGCAAACATACCAAGATTTAACAGAAGGTCGAAAAGTTGCTAGCCTTGAATGACTCACGGTGCTAATTCGACTCACATTGTACACCTATGCAAACACCATGATATTAAAAATTCATTAACTTTCATTAAATTTCTTAATGCTCATTATGAAACCTATATTTCTCAGTATAGACATACCCTTTTTTTCCAGCTTTTGTATAGAGAAAACTATATGAGCTACCGCATTTTCTGGATCTACATGTGTCTGAATCACGTATTTTCAATTCTGTACGAAATAGTCAGATGCCAATTTTAGTAGTGATATTTCCAAACTCATTTCTGTAAAAGGACTGAAATTCACTCAATAGAATACTTTATACTTTCAGTTACTTCTAAAATAAACTCTTAAAAGATTCTCTTCAGATTATGAACCAATCCTGGTCAGCCAAACCCAAATAAACTCTATTTTATGTTTACACATTTTTAGACTGGTTCTCATACTTCCACATCATTAGTACCGTGAGTCCAGTTGCATCTGTCCGCCATATTTAATAAGATGGATATAAAATAGATTTGTTGCATCGTTGGTAAAGGCTCAGAGACTAAAATTTTATATCCAGCCAAAGATTATTATTTAAGTATTAAGGGTATGAAAGTCTGTATAATAATAAAACCGTCGAAAAAATTAATTTGATTTGTAAATCTGGTAATTAAATAAGTTGAATAAGAAATCAGTAGAAATAACTCCTTAATTAACAATTTCTGTATTAGGTGATACAATAACAGGGCCAAGCAAGGACGCAAAATGAGTAGTTACGCTGGTAGGTTCGTTTATCAAAGTTTTAAAATTGTTTAGTAGCATAATTTGCCCGAGGTGTATCAGAACTGGAATTTAGCAAGTGCTCATTTAGGTCAACAAGAATGATTAGGTTTCTATGCAAATATTGAAGAAATTCCAGAAAGAATCTAGTTCAACAGAGAACGATACACAATTACTATTAAGCAGCATATATTCTTTATGTAAATTTTTATCCAAATTATTTCATTATTTTTGTACAGGTATCTCTGTTACTTGTGAAAACTAGATTTGCTGATATATAAACCATAACTCCACCTCCATGATTAGTTATATCATCTCTAATGGGTTTGTGGTATTCAACCAACTTGATTTCATTACTGTCAGCAGAGGTATAAAAGAGGAGTTTCCGTTAGGGCAATTTTATCAAAGTCGTCGAAATTTTCAGTAATAAATTCAAGACTGTGTCGGATAGATCAAATGGGTCAGTTGAGAAAGGAAATGCGTCGTCCGTTCTTGTTGCGAAAAATGAGTTTAAGCTGTGTGCATCTGATGTATTGGAATGGAACGCCCTGGATTCAGTTCGACATCTCCTGTTGGTAATAAAATTAAAGTACGCCAAAAGAGAAAAATGTCGTAACATATCAATAGTGTACAGGGTAGCGCTGAAACCTGTGAAGTTACTTTAAACAAAGATGACTTTACACAGAGAGCATATTACTTAAGTCGGAAAAAGTAAATAAAACTAAATGACAAGTAATTTGTAGAGTTAATTTCGCAAGAATATTTTCCTTTAAGCTGCATCTAATAGACATTACAATACTAAAAATATTTCCTTCCTATACATTACAAGACCCTCCCTATACATTACAAGACGGTTTTCAATAGATGTACAGTAAAAAATATTTCCTCCCTATACATTACAAGACGGTTTTCAATAGATGTACAGTCACACTAATTGATGAGTTTCTTTAAAAATACTAATAATAAAAAAGAAAAGCATTGATTCAGTAAATTTCAGTTTAAAATCCACAGATATGAATAATATATAGTTACAAGTGTTACTTCATATAAGTTGCTCATTGTCACTACAAATGTTGTGTGCCCAAGTCAATGCGTGTTTAAGCGAGAATAATGACTGCGGAAATGACTTAGGGATGGTACATTGGGTACCTTGAAATATTGTGTGGATACTTTAAATTAGTGAACTATTGCTGTTTATGTTACTGCATGAAAGTGATGTGTTAGATATTATGGTTACAGCATTTTAAATTATGCAGCTTGATATATGGTAGTTCAATACTAAATAGTAATTTATACTAAATTCCATTATTAAACATTAAGATATCTGGCTATTTAAAATTCCATTATCAAATATTTAGCTGCTTTTACAATTTAGGTTCGAATGTGAATTGTTTAATTAATTTGAAGCTTTATTCAATAAAAGCAAATACATATTTAGTTTTATAATTGACGCCGAGTCAAGTATTTATACATATTTGTTTTTAGATATTGTATTGTCAATTACATTTTCTATATTACTGATTTATTGTTTTTCATCAATTTAAATCAATGTTTTTACTTTGATTTTCAATCAACAAACTGGTGTTATTTTTCTGTTGTAAACATATGTATAAACCAGTTTTAATCATGTAACTCATATTATTCCTCTACCTGAATGTTAGTGAAATGTGTATCTAGTGGAATGTGTATCTAATGAAATACGTTATGTATCTAGTTCGAGGTTTGAATTTCTTATCGCAAAGATGAACACTTTCTTTTTTACGGTTAAATTTATATCTGGTCAACATTCGACCGTCCTAGGCTCATCTAGATAATGTTATGTATATTTGTTTTGAGTGATTGACCTTTGTCCGTAATTTAGGGTAGGCGTTTGGGACTACATGCCGAATGCCATGTAGGGTTAACATATTTACATGGTTTTGATTTCTAGATACAGCCTTTTTTCTTACCTTCGAGGTTTCCATAAACGAATTTTGTTTACATTTTCATGGAAATTTCCATTAAGATGACCCTCGTCCTGGTCCTCTTTTTGACTTAGGTTTTATTTATTAGGGTTGTTTATATTAGAATTACTCATTCCTACTTTAACATATGACTGATACAATACGTCGTTTAGTTGTATTCAGTTTTAGTGTGATAGGATTGATTTATTTAAATTATTCTTTGGAGTTACAATGTGCTCTTTCATCATTTGCAGACTAAATAACTATTTTTGAGTTACTGTGAATTCATTCAAGGTCATTTTTGGATTATATCATTGTGACACATCACGACTGTTCGCATGTCAACAATATTCCAGGATACTGGTGCATCAATACATTCAGGATCGAAATTCATTCGGATCATACTGGAATTCATTCGGAATACTCTATAATTTTGGACTTGTGATGTACCTATTAGGACTATTGGGATTTAATTCACAATACTGTATGTTCTTTTTTAAGTTTTCTAGGGAAACAAATTATTTGTTGAATTTCACTTCACTTATTGGTTTTCATTTCTTAGCTTAAGACCATAGAGTCAAATTAGGGGATAACTGCAGAATAATTTCACAGTTGCTGTGGCATACAGTTGTGTAATGCATCTTATTAGTGACAATTTTGTCAGTGAGTCTCAAATAAACCAAATAAAATAAATACATTTACCACCGCATAATTACCTATATATGTAAGTAAATCTGAAAAAAAACACATAATAAAGTTATCCTTATGCTAACACAATATCAAGTTTTGTGACCAAATTGTATACTGTAACTGCCCTTGGCACTGCGTCACGCACCTAGTCATGACGCCACAGTGATGTCAAAGATTCAGAGTGCATATGGTGGGTTTTATTGTTCAAACGTTTTGGCCTTCATATAATCAGAAAGAACGTGACATTTGCAGATATTTTGAATGGGTGATAAGAAGCTCTTACAATTATTCATTTATTCTGGTAAACCAATGCCATTTGACAGATTATTTTAAAGATAAACACATCTTTTTATTCAGGTGACGCAAATCCATTAAGAGCTCTTAAATGTCCAATTTCAAAATAGAAGATTCGTGATACTGCAGTGCATTCATAGTATGTCCTTTTTGAATACCACTACCACTACTACAAAATGCAGTGTTCGGATATTAAATATCTATCAAGTTTTGATTGACTGATATTGTAGAATCCAATTTGAGAAATATATGGAATTCAGGTTTTGATAAAAAAATTAGCTACCTTTTTTGTAGAGTATTAGTTGTGTGACTGACAAATAAATTTCACAGATCTACCTAACTAACCTCTACATATCGCAAAAGACTTTAGGAGAACAAAATGTTTCAAAGTTGGACATTCACATGGCAAACCAAACCTGAATCGACAGTTTAGGCGTTAAGCTGAAATATTTGCCTCTTGTAATATTTTCTTATACTAATATGCATTGTTCAGTTGTTTTGCTTGTCTACAATCAGGATGTTAAAATACTCCATTTCAGTTGTATATCTGACGCTATTCCAAAACTGCTATGATCAGACTTTAGTTAGGGATGCAAATCAAGAGCGGCGAAATCCGTTTAAAGTAAATGTTGAAGGTCTTTTTCTTAAAGAAAAAGAATTTCAGTTGGTTCAGAATGGTACAGATAACGCGTAGAGCCAGCTAAGAATGTACTGGATTGATTGAGGCCAAATTACATCTCCTAAGAGACATACATCCAAGGCTTCTAAATTAATCTATTCAAGATGAATTAGTTTATGCCCAAGGACGAACCTTTAATAGGTATAGATTTTATATGTATAATGGAACGTTTCGAACGGTTTTATTGATCATCGAATTTTCGGACAAAGAAACTGAAATAACTATCAGAACGAAAATTCTTGAGGTGGAATGAGTGAAAAATTGAGCGTATTTAGCAAGCAAATTCACTTTACATAGATTCAAACTTCATCATGTTGTAGAAATTTTGATCTAATGTCTATTCTTTCTCTGAGGTTACAGGCTGGTGCCAGATGCTCTGGCTCGGAAGAAAACGTCTTGAAAATTATAGAAAACCCCCTTGGCTTATTCCTTAACGCCAATAATTCGTTTGTGATTCAGACATATGTTTTGAGTGTCGGAAAGAAATGAATTTTTAAATTTCTCACATTTTCTTTAAAAAGGTTAAAAGACAAAATAATGTAGTCCCATGTAACTTTGAAATATTCCACAAATAAATTTTGTTTTATTCACTCAATTGCTTTGTGCATAGTACATAGCATTTTCAAAAGAAATGTGGTTATTTATTGCTTCTTGTTTATTTTGGCTTACACTGACCGTATATTAAAATAGCTTTTATGCAGAAGAACATCTTGGCATAAAGTAAATAACGAAGAAATAATTATAAATAATTTACAATTTAGGTCACTTTATTAATCCATAAAGAGGACGATGCTGTAGTAATGAAATATGAATACAATCAGTTGACACAGTTTGAACGTTTACATGCACGCACAGCAATTTCATGTATGACTTATTGGTAAAATATTGTTCCTATTTATGACTAAGAAACGTTAGTCTTACTCTTTTCTCTCCATAATCACTTTGGAATTTATACTAATCAGTGCATTAGTGGTTTTTCCAATAAAAACTAATATTAATAAGTCACTGTATTGAATTATGAAAAATATTTTTCTCATAAATGGTATGTATGACCACATGTCACAGAGGAGAACCAAGATCGATTCTCACAATGTGTTTTTTCCTTTGCATTTTTACGTTTAATTAGGAAAGAAAATTATGTTACTACATATATTTTCGGTGTGGAAATCAACACAGCGCAGCAGAACACAAACGGTCAACAGCTGACATTATGGCCCGGGATACCTTAAGAAACCTGTTACTGCAATCTGTTATAAATAATGCTAGCCAATATGTCTGATCATAAAATAAAAAGAAAAAGAAAATTTGCTTGTTTCTAGGAGATGACGGAGATATTTCACTCACTCAATGAAACATATCCGTTATTCCGTGGATACAAGCAAATATCCTCTATATGCAGCATCTCATAAAGAAATTTGTTTGCAATATCTTTGTAGATATAATAATTTTGAATTAAAAATAGCGCGTTAGAATAAGTAAGAAAATTACATGCTGATCCTGGTAAGATTTTTTTTTCTACATGTTATAAATTTCATACAAATATAGCCTTTGCACATTATTCAAATCACCAAAACGTACATTAAAAGTATTTATGTACATACTGTTTTAGGAGTAGACAGAGACTTCGAGATTCATCAATTTTATTTTGTACTCCTTTAGAAGATATGATTTGCATCACAAACAAAGTTTTTGTCAAATAGAGCCAGTAAATGTTTAAACAAATAATTGTGGAATGATATTTATTCGATTCATCATCTACTGTATCATTTCAAAGAAGTATTGGTATCAATCGCACATGAAACTTGGAATTAAAGCATAAAGCGCTTATATTCTCAACGGAATAAACAAATTAAAACGCCCTTAATCCATTAATTATTTCTGAATGGATAAAATAGAGATAATTTTTCTATTGACATTTATTAAATGCACATCGTTGAGAAAAGGTTTCATAGATATTCACTCTATGGGCCGCACAGTGATGGAAATGGACAATTCTTTGGAGTCAATTTGGACGACAGTTGGTTTGTACCATTACCATTGCAATATGTCAGAACATCATGTAGCATTGTTGACGTTATTATTAAAGAAGAGAATATTCATATGCCGTCGTTTCTACAATGGGCAGAGCACGAAAAGTCTTCAAACGCTTGAGAACATTCAGCGCTGCTTATGGAAGTGTCCGATCAAGATGAGTCAAAAGATGAGTCGATTAGGTTCTATTAGTCAAACGATGAGTAAAGTCCATTAGATTTTATTATTAAGGATCTTTTCCCAATGCGTTTTTGTTGCATATTACACATATTGCAGCAAATGCTATTAGAATACCTGCTCATGAAACAGCAATTACAAACACTTTTGCTTTGTCGAATGTAGGTTGAAACTCCTGCTCTTTTAGCTTCTTTGTATATAGGGATTTCGTCTAGAGTTGAGATGCACTCAACGCAAGCATTTTGGTCTCCAAGTTCAGCACAGTATCTGCAGCTTGTCTCCGGATCAACAAAGCCATCAATTCCACGGGATGCTACTATTGTCAAAAGCGTGAAGGTCACAACACCGACGATGTATGCCACAGTATATATCCTGTCCATTCTGAAAAATAAGACATGTCTGTGTTGCTAATTGGCTGTTGAACTCTTTCTCTATGTCAATATATTTCGTAAGAAGTAGGTTAATTTCAAATCACAAATGTACAAAGTTTTGAACAAGTTTATACTGTGCAACTCAACGTTGAAAAAGAAAACAACTTTAGTGCCATTCAATAATTTTAAGATTAGTAACGATCTGTACTTGTACATGAACAGGAGACATTCTATGAACTTCTTTCATGATATATCTAGAGAAAAAAGACAAAAAGAGCACAGGTATTAGATTCAGTTGCCATATACCACGTGTAGATGGCTGGAAGCCCGTGTACTTAAGATCCAGTGAAACTTAAATTTACTGCATTGATCCAAAACATCATTCATTGGGTAAACGAAAGGAGCAAATGAAATTACTATCTGTAATCAGTACTTGCATGCTATCGGTAAAATACATAGTGTCACCAATGGTATATATGGATAAAAATGTATACCAATGGTATATATGGATGAGAATGTATATCAATGGCATATATGGATGAGAATGTATATCAATGGCATATATGGATGAGAATGTATATCAGTGGCATATATGGATGAGAATGTATATCAGTGGCATATATGGATGAGAATGTATATCAGTGGCATATATGGATGAGAATGTATATCAGTGGCATATATGGATGAGAATGTATATCAGTGGCATATATGGATGAGAATGTATATCAGTGGCATATATGGATGAGAATGTATATCAGTGGCATATATGGATGAGAATGTATATCAGTGGCATATATGGATGACAATGTATATCAATGGCATATATGGATGACAATGTATATCAATGGCATATATGGATGACAATGTGTAATCAGATGGATTAAACTGATCATCAAAAACACAGAAACAAATTCAGATTTCCTTAATTTTAGCAATAATTAGTGGAACACCCAAAGATGAATAAAAATTAAGAGAGCTGGTTTACGAAAAGACAGATTAATTGTAAAGGACTTAGGAAATGACTATTTTGTTAAAATATGAAATGAATTAACAGTTTATAACAGAATTATTCCTCACAGTAAAAATCGCAATATTTTCGTTTGAAACAGATGTTGCAAAGAAATAAGATCGAATTAAAATCGATATTACCTTCATAACGGATATCTGACAGGCACCGATAAAAGTTACTGTTCTCCCAGTGATTTTAGTCATTTCATTGTTGGTTAGAGAGAGTTATCGATAGTTACGATACGTTCCAAATGACGAATGAAAACTGAAACTTGATTGGTAAATCAAAACGGTCAACAGAACATGACTTTGTATTGGTGTCCATCATATACACTTATTATACGTAGACCTTTATTTAAATAAAAATTGCAAAGAAATACTTATATTTTCAATATTCTCAATATCCAATAATAAGAGAATTAAAAGTCATTACACATCAACCATTCAAGGCAGATTACAATGACTTACAATGTTTTTTAAAGTCGTCTGTTTCAGAGATAACATGTGTTATTTATCATGGATTTTGATGTGCTAAATTCAAATATGCCAATTAAAACAACCGATTGGCTACTGTTTCCAAGATATTTAAGTTTTTACATTTTACGTCTATGTATATTGTGTAGATGTATAGTTTTAATCATAAATTGAAAACCGTGGTCTTTCATTGTGTTTATGGTTGCTTTACATGATAATATTTCGCCTGTCCTGTTATGTAACACTTTAAAAAAACAGCAAAAATGTTATATAAATGAAATTTAGTATGAAACAAAAGGCAAAATGCTATTATGTATATATAAGTATATAGGTTAGTCATTATTCATTGTCTACTCGGCGCTTCTTGGCTTGTCTCTTGTATTCATTAAATGGAGCATCTCTTGTCACTGTCCAGCAATAGTCCGCAATCACTGATGGACTCCATTTGCCATGATAGCGTTTTTCCATTCTTGCAATGTCCTGGTGAATTTGCTGGCCGTGCTTGTCGCTCACTGCACCGCAGTTGGGTGGGAAAAAAATCTAGATGAGAGTGTATCTTTTATGACGTGTTGCAACCAAGACTTTTGTAAGCCTTGAGGAGGTTTTCCACCAACTTCATGTAGTTGTCTGCCTTGTTTTCGATAAAATTTTTTGCCACTAACTGGAAAGCTTTCCATGCCGTCTTTTTGTTTGCCACGCAGTGCAAGATCAAATGCATCATCTCGAAGAAGTTCATGAATCTAAGGACCAACAAAATCACCTTCCTTTATCTTATCTTCACTTAACCTTGGAAATTTTGAACGGAGGTACTTGAAAGCTACTTGTTTTGTCCATGGCCATGACAAAGTTCTTCATCAGAACTTGCTTGATGTTCAAGGGTGGTAACAAAATCTTCCTTGATTCAACAAGTGGTGAATGCTGAACACTTTTCCTCCCAGGCTCCAATGACTCTAGAAGTGGCTAATTTCTCTTGATGTAGAGGGAATCTCTCTCACGACTATCCCATTCGCTGAGAAAACTGCAGTACTTTATGAATCCATTCTGTAGACCATGCAAGAGAGCAAGAACCTTCAAATCACCACAAAGCTGCCACTGATGTTGGTCACAGTTTATGCAACTCAAAGTTATTTCATGTTTTCATAGGTTTCCCTCATATGGACTGCATGACCAACTGGAATTGATGAGAAACATTGCCATTATGCAGAAAACAGATTTAAGACTCGTCTTCGATTAATCAGTGAACAGTCTCCACTCATCTGGATCATGAACGATGTTGAGGCCTGCCATCACACCATCGATGTTGTTGCAGGTTACAAGATCACCTTCGATAAAGACAAATGGGACAAGATCCTTTTGACAGTCACGGAACATGGAAACCCTAACATCACCTGCCAGGAAATTCCACTGCTGTAGTCTGGAGCTCAACAGCTCTGCCTTACTCTTGGATAGTTCCAAATCCCTAACAAGGTCATTCAGTTCACCTTTTGTTATGAGGTGTGGTTCAGAGGAGGAGGATGGGATAAAATATGGGTCATGTGACAGTAATGGTTCAGGACTAGAAGTTTCATCCTCTTCCTCTTCCTCGTCAGACTCAAGTGAGAATGATTCTTGTGTATCAGAGACCGGCAGTCCTTCTCCGTGGGATATTGGGCGTATAGCTGATGGAATGTTTGGATAATGCGCAGTCGACGTTTTCTTCTTTGACACACCTTTCCCAACTGGAGGCACCATGAAGACGTAACAATTGCTGATATGATCTGTTGGCTCTTTCCAAATCATTAGCACTGCAAAAGTCATAGATTTCCTTGTCCTTTTCATCCACTGGCGAACATTTGTTGCACACGTTTTGTAGCATATGTGTGGGGCCCACCTCTTGTTCTGATCTCCAATTTTGCAGCCAAAATAAAAGTTTTAGACTTTCTTAATCATAGTGGTTATACTGCGCTTTTGTGATGCAAAGACCACTTCACCACAAACATAGAAGTTATCTGCATTGTTCACACAAGTACGAGGCATCCCTGCTCACTTTGGCTAAACAGAAATGGGTCTCTTTGCAAAATCAAACACTGACAAATAAGAGAGCACAACACTGTATGATTTCTAGAGCTGATATGGGGCAATTTGTTCATAAGAGTGATGTAAGCTTAGTTATTATTGCATCATCCATGACTAGGAATAACATGATGCAATTCATATCATGTATGACGCAATACCAGCGTCAGATTGCATCATTGTTTTGCCTAAAAAGCAAACACTGTCCAAACCCAGTGATAGATTTATTCATAGATCCAGGCAAAGATGTATTTTAGTCATTTCTGGTTTAAACTGAAATCCCTTCCCTTTATAACTCACTTATCCTCCGCCATTCCCAAGTCAAGGGTCGTATATACTGACCCATTATCATATCTTTAAAACTAGAGCAACATTTTCGTTCTCAGTGACCCAGAATTAGTAATGTTTGACAACATTTATTTCGGAAGCATTTTGGCTGTAGACCAGTGAATTATCAGTGGAAACAAGTCATATTCAGCAGAATGTCATAGTCTGAAATAATTTTAAAAGAAACCATTCATTGGCAAATGTGTTTTTGAAAGAATACACGAAAGAAACGGAGATGTTTAGAAAATAATCATAGCAAATCTGTCCGGGACATTATGGGTGCAACTTGATAGATTGACATTTTTGATCGGACGTCATTACTGACATTCACCAAATCAAACACCACTATCTGACTCATTCGAGTAGGTGATTGACTCTGTTTTTATCACTTAGACTTTTTTCTTTGATAGCGAAGAAAATTCTTCTAGCCAACTATTATTTTAAAAACAAAACTAAATATTTTAACCAATGACATGTTGAAACGTATTCTCAAGATTTTCCCAGATTCATTTTGAGAAATTCTGTGATGACGAAAAAAGACTCTTGTAAGGTAAGATG
Source organism: Megalonaias nervosa (assembly GCA_016617855.1). Taxonomy (NCBI): domain Eukaryota; kingdom Metazoa; phylum Mollusca; class Bivalvia; order Unionida; family Unionidae; genus Megalonaias; species Megalonaias nervosa. Next base: position 10,755 of record JAECUM010025055.1, on the reverse strand, counting down.
AAGGATAAGACCTGAGTAAACCAACTGTTATCATCTATCGGATGCGGGCGTCAAGCCAGTTGTAGCCCGTTTGTAAAAATTATCAATATTTTTCGAAATTGTAAGCAAAACAGTTTCCTTGATCGACATAGGTAAGTTAAGTCATTAAATTAACTTTCGCTGTAAAATTAAAAGCAGTTGTATAATAGTCGAAAATGAAAATCACCGAAATAATTTAAAATTGTTGCTGTTTTTGTGGGTTTAACGCAATTTGTTCAGCACACAATATGCTCTATATAGCGGCCGGTGTAACTGGTGGAGGAGGAACCCTGTTAAGAACCAAGGACACACAGAAATATACTGTCAAGCTTACTAATGTGCCCAAACTGGCCGAGACCGAGACTTAAACCAACGCAGACAGAGGTGAAATGACAGTTCTGGTAAAGGAGAACGCTTTATATTACGTGGCCACAAAGGGGCCTCTCATCGACGCGTGTACTCTAACTAATATTAAGTAAAATCATGGGAAAGATTACATAGATATGAAACACTTACCATGGAGATTAGCAAATACCATAACAAGTTTATAAATATTGCGCCGTTTAGCAGCTACAACGAATCCCCTTTTACAAATCGAATGATTGTTGTAGAGCAATACCGTACATGAGAAATTAAGGGGCAACAGTTTCGTTCAAGCGTTAACTCTTTCACAATGACATCAGATTTAAAAGACTTCTGGAATTTAACGCATTCAGACAATATCGAATTTTCTAAACGTTATATTTCTCCGCATTTGCAGGTCGTAAATCTGTTGGCATTAATTTGCTTTCCTGCAGGCATTTCATTTGTCATACTTTCTCTACATTTGGGTAAATGGGTTTTGGAATGAAAGAAAATAAAAAGAAAACAAATAAAAACAAAGTTAGAAAGTCCTAATAATATCACCTCGACACTTTATATGACTCTTTGAAACCTCTATTTTTATTTAATGTCATCTTTATTCTCCCGTGTTTCCTGTTTTCTATTACACTCAAAGAATAAACAACAAACACATACGGCAATTTAATAATAGTACAGGAACAACGCATTATTAGAAAATGACCAATAAATGAGAAAATCTTAATTTGATATTTATGACAAATGGTTTTATTAGTCTGATTAATGTCCTAATTAGTCTGATTAATGTCCTATTAAACATAATTGCTTTTGATAAGGTTTAATAGGTTGCAGATAAAAAGATCTGCCGTAGAAAATTACTGACTCATTAGAATAACGTATTAAAAACCGCATATGGCTATATGCCACCACTGTGTACAGCTTCCTGAGGACCGATTTTTGATAGATTAATTGATTTGTCGAACATCTGTCATGTTTGAGGGATGTATGTATGAATAATGTATGCATGTATGTATGTATGTATGTATGTATGTATGTATGTATGTATGGCGTCGTCTGGTTCAGAAGATGATTCCAGAGAAATGATATTTACTACTCCTCCGGGTATTAACATTTAAAATATATCGGTTTATTTTGTCTCTTGTATCAAGATAACATGTTAGTTCAAAATGCTCAACAGAAAATCAACACGAAGACCACGACTCTGTTCGCAAGAGTAATGTACTTGTCTTGTGAATTAAACTGTATGTTTTGGATGAATGGATGAATAACAAGCGATTTTTTAAAATAATATACGACGGCGTTAGTATAAAAAGCAACTCAGAAAAAGTATTTGACATTTTTAAAGACAACATTTACCTCTTGGAAAGATAATGTCGGTGTTCTAAATAACAGAAAGATTATTATCTTACTTTGTAAATGCGAGTGACATTCAAACGTTGTCCTTTACCTGTTGACGCATATATGTAATTGTTACAAAACAGTCTGGTCAGAGTAGTGTTCAGTTTGCAGAGGAGTCTTCTTTGACCACCAAATCCCAAACTACTGTATGTCTTCGTTTATAAGACGAATCCAACTGCACACTGCACAGACCCAGATCTGCAGTCGCATAATGCAGTTTGTTAGGAGAAAACAGTACAAAAAACAACATAGACCCTGATCTGAGGCGCAGTATGCTACGGCAAATCATGATCTTTCTTGTTTGCAGTTTAACTAGACGTATAAGTGAGTGTAGATAGTGAAAGCTGTCGACTGTTTTACTACATGTCTGAATAGGCGACTACATCTTCTGCAGACATTGGCCACCAGCATGTATTACTAAACAATGGAGATTTTCATCCCGAGAAAGCTACATTTTCACTATACATTGAGAACACCAGGAATATCCACAGCACCTGTCGAAGTATGAATATCAGTTTGCCTAATAAACGACCTTCAGGTGCGCGTCCTTGTCTCTCGCATTGAACAGATTATTTTATTTCTTGACGATAAATACAAAATAAATAAAAGAATGGAAACATGTTGGTTCAAACTCTTACAAATATTAAATTACTGCTGGGTTTCTCGTACCCTTAAAAGCCTATCAATTTGAAAATTAGAGTAGGTAGGGTAATTTATGCACTGAATACGTTCTAAATTAGTGGACATCTGGACTTGAAGATATAACGTTATTTTTGGACGGGTAACATTTTCCTCTTGTGACCAAATGTCCTGTCTCAAAAGCATCTGAATTCACTGAATGTTCTCCAGATGGGAAACAAACGTAAGGGAACAAATGAAAAAAGGATATTGAAAAATAACAAAAAAAGACTGGTATAGAATTTTTAAAATCCTGACGCCATATCTCTCTTTACACAAGTGAACTTTTTCAAGTTGTCAGTTTGTGCCCTTTGCAGGCAACTTTTGAATTAAAACGCCGTTTCTGTTCCATCATATTTGTTTCATTCGATTTGTTCGTAGAATGACTTCTGACTAAAGAGTGATCCTGAAGCACACGTAGACAAATGTCTTGGTTTAATTTCCTTCCAATGATTGCGATCATCAAGTAATTGAATTTTCCCACGGAAATACCAATAATTACCCTCTCAATAAAGGATTAATTTTTTAGCGATTTTATCTCTAAATTAGTTAGTAATCTAATTTTCAATTTTCTGATATTATAACGCCAACAAAGAGGCGAACTTCTTTTCAGTATATTTAATACCACACGACATGTAAAATGTATCATCCTAACTACCTACCTACCCTCATAATACAAATTGTCATACATGCATACATGCTTTGAAAAAATAATAAAATAGAATCCATTTTAATCTGATAGAATGTCTATGTCCCAAAGATATATTTAGATGAGATAGCAAGTTATGCGAGTCACTAGTTTCTGAAAATATTGAGATTTCGCGACACGTGATCATGAACAGCAGTAGAGGAAGATAATTCTATTTTTGATCATCTAAAATATATATGATTTGTAGAGGTAATAGATAAATAAAGAATTATTTTGAAATACTTAACACAAAATGTGGGGTTTCTTCTTTCTTTAATGCGCATTCGGTAATTTTCGATAATTTTAATACACACACATATCCCCTTTCCTTACGTTTATTCACTATGTGACACAATTAATCGTTTTTGAACAAAGTCATGGCGATTTAGCAAATAATCAATCAAAATAATTAGGTTCATTTACAATACCAAATCGCTTGCCATAAAATTCTTGTGTTAAAAAATGAAAACACTGCTTTTCTTGGAAAGACGAAACTGAAGATTAGAATTAGCATCAGAAAAAAAAACAGTTGCGTTGTCTAAACTGCACATGTCGGCATAGATAAAAGTCTTACAATATTGTCATAGTTTGTACTAAAATAGCAAAGAACTTGACTAGAATCAAAACAGAAAGTTATCAATGAAGCTTTTATCCATCTCTTTTGCTGAATCATCATATCAAAATGGTTTGCATAGTCTGAAAGAAATACCGCCCGAAGGTTAATGCTAAATTTATAGCAACTAATAGCTAAAGCTCAACTACGGCATTAACAGATGCGTCATACTTCGCTTTCATTGCCGATATCGTCAACATATATTGACTAAATTCAGATTTGTAACAGAAATAAACATTGATGCCAAAGTTGAAATTAAGATTTTTTTTAATGCCTCTAGAAACACAGCACGATTTGAGTTTTAGCCACCAGCACTAAAAGGGTTGCCATATCACCAACGGTTGAATTAGATTTGAAAATAATGCGACCAGAAAAAAAAAAGCTGAGCGTGACTGTGCAAGTCTAGTCAGAAATATCTGCTCATTTCTCATAACGATGTGTTTGGAAAAGAAGATTATTTGAAAATAAGTGATAATGTGGAATTACTTGCATCATTGTCTGTGTGAGTAGGGTTATTGTGGAGACTAAGGTTTGTTACTTGCTCTGTCAGAAAGTAGAAAGATAAAATAGCATCGCTTTGTGCCAGAGTTAAACATTGATGTTAACAATGCTTGCTTTAAAAACAGTGTGAATCCTACGAGGTGACTGCGTAATGTTTATCCATGGCTTAGATATCATTCTGTAGAAATTGTGTACATAATAATTTGTCCAAATTCGAACATTTGTGAATTTAACTTTTCAGCTGTAACTAAATATAAATATATTCATTATTTAGAGTGACAGATAAGCCCAAATGTTTAAAACGTATATTGTTCTTAACATTTTGTTTACACATGTCACTATAATAAAATATCTCTTCCTTTCTTATCTTATAAAATGATATATTTTACCGTTTTTAAACAATCTAGATGTGTTTTACTTGCATAAAATTAGTAGCTAATTCGACAAAAGCAATTTTGTAAATTTTCTTTAGTCACACTCAAACACAAGATCAACAGCACTAAAAAGGACAGATTGAGGTCTCATACTGACATTGTGACAAGGAAGATGTCTCAATATAGATATTACAAGTACCAAAAAAACACACAAAGCAGTTAACTAAGTTTAGAATGGACAAAGACGTTTTTAAACCATCCCAAAATATCACCATCGGTGTCACAACCACATATAAGAAAATAAAGAGAAACCAGTGTTTCGATAGCAAATTAGCATTAAGCCCATTTGAAATTTTCGTGTCATAATTTTCTTGATTCCACGATGTTAATGAATTTAACTTATTTACGCATAACTATTAACGATAACATAAATATATAATATATTGTATTGGTTATCGTAAGATTTTGGAAAAATCATAATATTCAGTTAACAAGCCCATGGTGTATCCTCTCGTTTCCTATTACTCATGATGGAAAACTGAAATTATTTGGCATTATTTGGTTCTTCGTTTGGTAAGTACATGTATGTATGTATATATGTATGTATGTATGTATGTATGTATGTATGTATGTATGTATGTATGTATGTATGTATGTATGCATGCATGTACAAATTTCGTCTACCAGTATAAAACATGAATAAAAAATAATACAAAATGTCCCTCATTAATTTCCTGTCAGTACATCAATGCATCACATGATAAATTCTCAAGTTCCGATTGGCTAACAACAGGAATTGATATTAGGAAGGTGAATATATTATATACTTGCTTTTCAGTGGATTCGAACACCAGACAAAATGGACCCTGATCTGCCGTCACTTAATGCACCGGCAGATTAGAGTCTTTGTTCTAATGACTTGTCCCAATAAATTGCATAGACCCAGATATGCAGGCGCATTATGGAAATCTGGAAAAATTTAATATTAGGTTCCTGTACTGAGGCATGCAGTTTATTTGTCGTATAGTGATGCATAGAGTCATCTGCTTCCGCAATGGTTAATATTCCGATTTTATTTATTTCATATGGATTGCAATTTGATATGCACATGCACATCCAATTATTCAAAGACATTAATTTGCATATAGGCAGTATTAGATATAGAAACTGACCAAGACGTCACAGTAAGAACTAAACAGGTCGCACCACACTACAAAGACAGATACAGTTTCTAGTCTCGGTATACATCAGCAATAACTGCGGTACATTCATGACCTTTCATCCATCCCTACCACCACAGTTCACTGGTTTCTTTCGACATAGATGGCACCTTTTGCAAGAACGTTTTTTTTCTCTTGGAGAATATTTAGTACAAAAAAAATTTTTTTTTTTTTTTAAAAAACGCCCCTTTATGTGATTTACTTCAAGTACACAGCAGTAAATGTGAGTGATTATGCATGTTGTGCATTTCACAAATTGCCATTGAATGAAGAACATTGACTCAATTTAACTTAGTGTAAACGAGATGCTTTTATCGTATGGTAAATACATATACATGTGTATAGTGGGGATAAATTTATCCTGCCGGAGTAAGGTATAATAAATAATGGATTTACTGAACGAAGCAGCGGTTCTTGGAAAATATGCAGCTACGCTTTCCCCTCAGCAATGAATAAATAAATAAATACACATACAGATGCAAAACCAATTATGGCATAGAGATTCCATTTACAAAATGGAAATCTTAACATATTTGGTCCGTAATTAAATTTACAGAATGGAAATCTGAACATATTCGGTTTGTAATAAAATTTTTGAAGAAAGTAATTGCCATCAGTAAGACACTTCAGGTAGACATTAGTTGTACGGTATAACACTACCAGGTCTTAAAGGGAATAGAAATTACTTCAGGTAGGCATAAGTTCTAAGGCATAACAATAACAGGTCTTAAAGGGAATAGAAATTACTTCAGGTAGGCATAAGTTCTAAGCCATAACAATAACAGGTCTTAATAAGAATAGAAATTACTTCAGGTGCGCATAAGTTCTAAGGCATAACAATAACAGATCTTAAAGAGAATGGGAATTACTTCAGGCAGACATAAATTGTACATCACAGCAACATGATACATTGCTTGTCTTTCTTTATGTGGTACTTTTAAACAACTGGTCATGCACTCAGTTATTTGGTACTTTTAAACAATTGGTCCTACTGATAGATATTTGGTACTTGTAAACAATTGGTCCCACTTGCATGTATTTGGTACTTTTAAATAATTGGTCCTACAAACAAAGTTCATATTGAAGCAGATGAAGACGCATTGACATTACATGTGGATAAAGTAATCAGTAATATTTAAACACGTGATGAAGTAAAAACTCATCCATGCCATTGAGTACATACCATGAAGATGCTTGACAGAAAAATCATATCATGACGGAAAGCCTGCAAAATCAAAACTACAACTGGAGTTCCAGCAGATCTCTGAGAATTTATGATAACCACGGAATTTCGCCACATTAAAACTCCTATGCAAATGAAGACAGTTGTCTTTACGGCAATCAGGGAATGTCGCCACATTACAACTCCTATGCTTCTGAAAATAATTGTCTTTACGGCAACCAGGGAATGTCGCCATATTAAAACTCTTATGCAGCTGAAGATAATTGTCTTTACGGCAACATGAATTTTTTATGTAAAAGTTTAGAAATTTATTTTGATACGTACTACAACTAAATAAGTGTGATATTATAAATTGATTTTGATACATACTACAACTAAATAAGTGTGATATTATAAATTGATTTTGATACGTACTACAACTAAATAAGTGTGATATTATAAATTGATTTTGATACGTACTACAACTAAATAAGTGTGATATTATAAATTGATTTTGATACGTACAACAACTAAATAAGTGTGATATTATAAATTTATTTTGATACGTACTACAACTAAATAAGTGTGATATTATAAATTTATTTTGATACGTACTACAACTAAATAAGTGTGATATTATAAATGGATTTTGATACGTACAACAACTAAATAAGTGTGATATTATAAATTGATTTTGATACGTACTACAACTAAATAAGTGTGATATTATAAATTGATTTTGATACGTACTACAACTAAATAAGTGTGATATTATAAATTGATTTTGATACATATTACAACTAAATAAGTGTGATATTATAAATTTATTTTGATACGTACTACAACTAAGTAAGTGTAATATTATAAATTTTACAAAATCGTTGAGTGGGTCAGACATAGAAGTTTTGACAAAAAATAAAAGTAAAAGTCCCAGCAACAACAAAACAATAAAACACTAGCAGACAGTGTTACATTATTACTGCTGGTATTCTCTTTAGCATTATTAAGGTATTGTGAAAATGGTTAAAATGGAGGATGCATGCTACCTTGTGAGATTCAAAATTACACTTCATACTAACAAGTTGTAACTTACAACGATTCATACAATACATTTTAATCATGTTTTAAGGATTTTACATGTGTTACCTTTATCAGTTATTTTATATACATTTTGCAGAAGTTTAACATCTTTGCGTTTTTATTTTATCTTGTACTTGGCTATTCATTTATTTGGAAGGCTTCATCTTCATAACTTTTGTGTAATTCAATTAACTGAACCTTTTGCTGGCACTAACATAGCATAGCAACCTTTGTGCTGAAGTGCCTTAAAACACACACATACATACATACATACATACATACATACATACATACATGGGCGCCCGCAGCATGGGTAAAGGGGGGGGGGTCACGTGACCCCCCTGGAAATCATAATGCAAATATGTATATATATAAACTCCGACAAGTTTAATCATGCAAATGAAGCTGAAAATATGTCACAAGATTCTGTTCAAAACGCTTAATAAATATTAGCTTCAGTTTCAGATTGCTTCTTATACTAACTCTGCCGGCCGTGACTGACTGACCCCCCCCGAAAATCCCTTCCACAAAGTCCTGACCCCAAATAATCCTGCGGGCGCCCATGCATAGATACATGCATACATACATATTTAAGTAACTGAACAATAGAACAAGTAAAATGTAGCCACACACCTGGAAAAATTAACAATTCATTCTATTAAAAGTGTATTTGCTCTAGATGGAATACACAATAAAACAATTAGGTTTTCACGCTATTTTAACTTTTACAAATATTGAAACGACAGGTCTCTGGTTACATCTTAGAGGAAGCCTACTGGCATATAATAAATTCGAACTAGATCATGAAGTCTTACCTAGCAGAAGTCATCAAAGTACTTCGGAAGCAAGCAAGTGTTCCGTGCTCTCTTTATCACAGTCTGATCGTAAATTCAAAGGATTGACTCGACACGTTTATAAAATTGCCAATATTGAATTCCCCGGTGAAAATATGTCATAACCGCATGGTCACAAGGTCTGCGGCGGATGCATTCATCATGAATATTGACAATCCACGATTCTGATTATGGGAGTGTCGTGGCGATGATCTTCAGGGACACTTCTCGTGCCACAGCGAATCTAGGCCTCAGAAATAAATCTAGCAAGGGTTTGACAAAACAAAGCCTAACAATATGAAGTCGATTGTTATGAAAATACTGGTTCATCAGGGACGAGTACGCTTTGAAAATAACAGATTAATATGACTGCCCACAAAACCTGTATTCAAGTGTGACGTGTTCTATACGTAATGAACATATGCTGTTAGAGCTCAGGGCAAGATTACGCCCACTTTATGATAGCATTATCCCTCCCATATGGTTTGGATATTTTTCGACGTTTATTTTCACTTCATACAGTTCGGATTGTCCAGGCATGGGGATCATAAAACTCTTGAGTATGAGTTCGAGCTTGAGATTTTGTTTCAACCAATAAGAAATGATGTTGCTATAAAAGTTCCATTTTCACTGGATGGCGATGAAAACTCAAAGATTCAACCTCAGAGTATAACAGCAGCATAAACACTAATAAAAAAATATAGCATCTGATTCACCTCTGTGTGTGTGTATATATATATATATATATATATAGTATATATATATATATATATATATATATATATATATATGTATATATATATATATATATATATATCCAGTGCATTAAAATTTCACCAAATTGCATCAAATACAGAAATAGGTCCACGTTTGAATAGCATTTGTTTTTACATACAACTGATTTATTATGATAAGACAATGTATCTTTGGCCGCTCAACAGTGCTACAGGGGTATCGAAAATCAAAGCTTGTAACACGAGCTGCCCATTTCATGAAAATATTTAAGGTCTCTTTCGATAGTACACCACTATCTTTCACATTGATTTTGTAGTAAGCAAACACAAATTTGTGAAAAGAAAGTTATTGACTGGAAACACAAATTGACATAAGACCAGGTTGTATATGGTCAAATATATAAATGTCTCCAAATACACAAGGGAACTATTAGAATAATTAATTATCTGGGGGTTTTTTATTATAAAAAAACAGTAAGTAAAAATATATTTTAGACATTAAATAATGTATTTTTGTCCCTATTAGGAACCCAAAACAATGGAAACTGGTTATACGGTAAACCATCTGTAAACTGCCCAACCTCTGTAACCATGACAACCTCCAGAATGTCATGTATTTGGATCCCATTATTACTATTGTAATGTGAATGTAACCTATGCATGTATTATTAACCAACGTAAAGGGCCTAAACGTTTGGTCGCGACAGTACCTAGATTAAATAAGATGTACTGTGCGTTGTTAGACATAATTTGGATAGATATACTTGTTTTGAAAGTGCGATTATATCAGGCTATGAATATTAAACATTTCTGTCGATCCTAGCGCAAAGACTGTAGGATATTTTTGATTTCGCTTATAGTGTTTTGATCTTGTTTTAGAAAGTCGACTGTATTAGAATTTCATATAGTCATTAAGAATCAATTTAAACATGGAAAATATCTGAAGTTATAGATCATCGAACGTCAGTACCAAATTTAAGGGAATCATCTCATTCTCTCGGAATAAAAAAGGTAGATGTAGAACGAATAAATATGACAGAATATATATTACAAATTATAACTTTTCATATATATATATATATATATATATATATAT